>OY744519.1:177914802-178034802 GCA_963556195.1 Sepiola atlantica
TAATCCTCCACTCTATATCAAAGACCAATGTGAATGCATTTGTATATAAATAGATATAAATCAATCCCATCATGCAAAAGTGAGCGCCTGAAACATGTCTTTTCCTGGCACATGGACAAAATAATTTAAAGTGGTGAGGGAAAGTTAGAAAACAAATCGCAAGTCAGACAACCACCCCAGACTCTTGAAATGAATTTGTAAAGAAATCCTCCACTCTAAATAAAAAAAGTCAATGGTGTGTTTTTTTTTTCTTTAAGTCATCAGAAATGATAATTTACAAATGAAAAATTAAAATCTAATTACTGGTGTAATTCTATGATTTCATGAATATTTTAGTAATGTATCTAGATAAATAGCATGTGCGAACACTGGTGAAGCATACCCCCCCACCTGTCATTTTTGACAGAAGGCGTACACTAGTCTTTAATTAAACTGCCAGGAATATTCTTGTCATTAAACTGGTGGAGACTTGTCCCGTCAGGTATTTAACAGGGTTCACCAAACATTACTAAGTACAAAGCTTTTTGTAACATTAAATCGTGTTTTTACAGCCATCATAAAAACAACAAACAAAAACACAAACAAAAACACACACATTCTGATAAACAATTTACTCGTTTTGAATCTCGACTTTCCAGAATAGTTTTGTCATCATTTACCAGAATAAAATAAATATAATTTATTTTTTCACAATGACATATCCAAATGAATAAATGCTAAAGTTTTTTTCCATCTATCCTAACTATATTTAGATCAAAACAGGTTGTGATCATTTAATTATATGATACTACATAATATTTTTAAATGTCATATATAGTAGACTTCAAATGCCCCAAAACAGTTTAGGTCTTCTTAATTCGCATATTTATTTTATAAAGAGCTCTTAATAAATTAAATATTCTATAATATACAGTTGCAATTTTACATTGTCATATTTTCTTATATATACACAATATTTTCATCGGTAGAGAAACGTCTGATGTCGTTGAGATGCTGAGAACAGATACGTCTGATGTCGCCGGGATGCTGAGAAAAGATAGTACACTTTGATCTTAGCCAAAAGGCCAAGGAACCATAAAAATAATGTTTTTAATGGCTAGACATTTTAAAATGAATGAAAGAAAATACAATAATAGATTAAATCATTTATCTTTTACTGAGGGTGGGAAGTATAGCATCTGTTCTGTTGTCCTGATATCATCCTCCCAGGTATTAACTCCTCCTTTTTTTAGGGTGGGAGCGTTCGTCATGATACCATACTCTCAGTCATTACTTCCTCCTTTGAAGGGGGGGGGGGTCAGTATAGTAAATGTTTGTTCATCATATCATTCCAGGTGAGCAAAAACTGCTAGTATTATATAAAGTTAGGTATGTGTATATGTTTGTATGTACAGGATTCACTCGTAAACTAATTAACCGATCATTATGAACTTGGGAACACAACCACTATGCGTAAGTCCATATGTGAGCTATATTTTGTTTAATTCAGTTTTATGCAAAGGAAGTAAAGGAGGTGATTTGCCACGAGGAGGATATACGAACAAAGTTTGTTTGGCATTTGAACTCCTGCTAAAATCAGTGTTGGATCTATCCGACTAGTTTGAAAACTGTGCCAGTAAGAGTGTTAGCTTTTTTTTTTTTAAATTTACAATCACGTGGGGAGAGAAGTTCAAAATCAATCATCCAGCCCGATTATCCATGTGCCCAAAGTCCCTCCATCAAACAATTATTTCAAGTGTCAAATTTGTCATAAATTGTCCCCATAAGTAATCAAACTTTGTTCATTCAATTCATCATTTTCAATCCTCTTATAATATTCTTCATCGTTAACTCTTATCCTTGAGTGGATTTTGGCCTTGATAAGTGGTGACTTGTTAGTAAAAGAAAAATCCATTGTTTAAATGTTATGTAAACATTTGTGGTATGTATAGTTGCAATGCATGCATACAAGTCGTATTACGACGGGCTGCAATGAGAGAAATATTTAGCTAAGGAAAGAGAGACCACCCAAGAAATGGCCGACGTCTATGAAATAGTAATGTCGCTTGGATACGAGATTCGATGCTGTGATAATGACCCACTTGAGATTTTACCAAAAGTAATATTCATACCAGATGTTGGGCCTCATGATTCGTCAATTTTTTATGTCCATATATTAACAGATGATGATCTTGAGTTGTCTTGCTATGTGGTCCAAGTGATATCTATATATATGTTAGTAGAGTGACAGGGGAGGTCAGTTGGGTTTCTGTGGTCTCAGAGACAGATAGCTCTTTGAAACCTAAGCTGATGGACTGTTTGTGATCGGTTGAACCTATGTTTTGGTTTAGTCAGGTTCAGAGTTCTGATTGCAAGTCTGTCGTTCGGTGGACAACTATCATTGTAACTGCTAAAAATAAAACATTTACGTGTTTTGAGCTGGAGTTGTGGTTTTGTTTGGAGTGGAGAATCCTTGTTACCGCAGTGACAGAAACAACGATTGACACTGCAACCGGCGTCGGAATAGAGTAAGAAATTCGGACGAGCACAGTGAGCGAACGATCACGGTCTGTGCAGCACACACACACACACACACACACACACACACACACACACACACACACACACAGAATGACATGTTTAAATTGAGAACCTATAAACACTTATTATATTGTGACATCTGTCATCTCAATGAGTATTTGTTGCCATTTTATTATTTATTGATCAAAATATTGAAGACGGAATAAAATTACCAGTTGCAAGAATTAATCCATGCAGGTGTTGTGAATAAACACACACGTCTGAAGAGTTTTTCTTTTAAAGTTTGATTAACTAGAATTATGCGCCCTATGGGCTCAAATTCTAGTATATATTAAATATTAAATTGTTTTTAATGTCAATATGTAGTTAAAGCAAAATAAATTGTTTTGAACCATTAAAAGAATTTCCAACGCCATTGAGAATGTTTACCCATTCATTTATTTTTTTATTTATTATTATCGCTTATGTTTGAATTCATGTTTTGAAACATGACATAAATCATAAATCTATGACGTCACACCAAAGTTATAATTATTTTAAGGCAATTTTTTAAGCTCTATTTATAAGAAAGTCCAAATAGCTCAGTTGGTAGAATATCATATTGAAGATCTCAAGGTTTAGGTTTCGATTTCCGGTCATGGCATTTGCTGTATTTATTGGGAATTTATTATTTACTATTGATGCTATATTTTTCATTTCTAAAAGTAGTTAGGATCTGATATTTCGAAATGAGACAAATTCCACAATGTACTTATTACCTTTAAAAAAAACCCTGACGGACAAAATCTCTTTATAAGATATTAAATTTTCTTCCTCGATGAGATTAAAAAACATTTTTTTTTTTTTTTTTTTTTTTTACTAATGTGTCACCACTTATCAAGGCTTAAAAATCACTCAAGGATAAGGATTAACAAGATAGATAACAGTTGAATAATGATGAATACTATGAGAGGATTGAAAATCTCCACATGCCACCTACTCAAAACAACAGCTGACACAGAAAACAGAAATTGTTTCCCCTTTGTCAGAAACATCGCCGATGGAATGTGAGGACTAAAGGACAAAACTGGTGAGAGAAAGGGGGTGGGGGAGTTATAAGTCCGCTGAAAGTAAACCCAAGCTCCATTTTTTACTCCTCAGTTGAGATTGGTTTCAATTCATTGAAAACGTTATTTGGGAATGAACATTGTGATCAGGGCTAAAGACAACAGGAGGTCCCAAACACTGAAAAGATTATAGAGACGCCATATATGTGTAATCTTTATTCAAAAAATTATCTGATTAAACTTCAGTGTAAAGTCTCAGAAATCAAGGAGTCTCTTCCTGGGGATAACACTTGATCTCTCTATATATATTCAACCCTTTAAACATCAGCTTAAAGTCTAGATCAGATGTCATAGGAGGAGACTACACACTTTGCTGTGTAAAAGAAGGTGGATACACACCACCAGTTTATGCGTATTTGATGAACCAAGTTTGAGTAAGTGTTTCCTACCTAGGCATGGTGTGCACCGATCGGAGATCTTATTAGACCCCATCCCAGTTAGCAAAGTCTCTCAGCTAATGATGCAAATGAGCCCCCCCCCCCACCCCCCACACCACCACCACCACCACCACCACCACCACCACCACCACCTTAGAAACTGTCTTGCTTGTTTTTGGCTCTTGAACCCACCTGAAAAACAGTGAGCAGCTCATACCTAGATAGATTTGGGAGAATCCTACTAACCACCACACTTAGAATTTTATTTTTTTAGCAATCTCTTGTTTTTTAGCACCCCACCCACATGTACATATATTTTTTGTAAATAAGAAAAAATGTCAAACCATTGGGGATAATGTTAAGTAGGTTTTACCGATAGAGTGAATGTGGTATTTTGGTGACTACAACTAGTTTAGAGAATAGACCGAGAAAACAACAGCTGACCCCCATCCCACCCCACCCAATTTCGACATCTTATTTTATAAAAAAGAATTTGCTATACTGTGAACTTTTTTGTAAAATTTGAAAGATAAATAAAATATATATCCGAATGTTCAACTTAAGTTCTCCTTTACCTCTCAAACGGTTAGTTATTAAAGAAGTGAAGAACATTAATTTTCCTCTCCCCAATTCACCAGTTAACTGTTATAATATATCTTTCTTGTGGTCTCTTGGTTTTACCGAATATCAAGACAAGAATTCATCTAGTCTGGTGGAGTATCCAGCTAAGTGCTGTTACTTGAAGTAACATCAATAGAATGTGCACCATTCCTCGTATGAGCCAGTGTATAGCTGTGTCAGGGTGATCTTATTTGAGATTCAAATACTATGTTATTTTGAATATTTGCTCAGGGTTTACTTGTAGGGTGAAATATTCTTATGTCAGGTTGTCCTGACAAACTCTTGTACAGAGAGAACGAAGACACTCGAGGATGGTGTCTAGTAGGTAATTCCAACTCCCTAGTAGGTAATTCAAACTCTATTAAATACATATAGTGTGTGTGCATGTAAGTAAAAATTAGTATAATTTGTAAAATTTAATAAAAATAATAGATTAATATTTTATTTAAGATAGTTAATTAAATGTAATGAATAAATTTAAGTTTCTATTAAAAAAAAAGTTTGGTAAAAATAAAAAAAAGTATACACAACTGGCTTTTAGTTATTAATCGTTTATAAAATTAAGAGTTAAAAAAAATTGAAGTATTTATGCGATTATTAATTTGAAAACATCTTTCTCTCACAAAAATTAAATTCAAATAAATGAAACTTTTAATATCACATCCCTGAAGACAAGATGCATTATGGGAAGGATTATTTTAGAATTAATGTGTTTTCTTGGTTAAGGAGCACAAATGAGCCATATATTTTATTTTTGCCTTGAATTAACCAACCAAATACTGCATGTCATTAAAGAAAATAATGTTATAGCCTTTGAGTTATTATATAGGGTGGGCAAAAATAAGGGTCCTATTTTTAAAAATTCATAACTTTTTTATTTATTGATTTTTTTAAATTTTTTTTTTTAGAATAAGTAAAGGACCCCTTCCGAAGCAAGCATGAGCCGTATTAGCCCTAAGGAACGTACCCTCATTTAGAAAACATTATTTTTGCTTAAAAAACTCAAAACAGTGTAAAAAACAATACTTTAGTTTTTGTAAGTTTTAAGAAGTGTTTTTCGGCTAAAATTTGTTTTGTTTATTTCAAAAAATCTCGGAAGGGTCAGTCTACACACACAAAGTTTGGTGAGTTTAACTTTTATTTTGTGGAAGTTATTCAAATTCAAGTTATTCAAATTTAAAGATAGGACCCTTATTTTGGCCCACCCTGTATATTGTTATAACAAACATTTGCTACCTACAATCCATTAGAGACCAGTTTATAAACAAAATTAGTTTCTTGAAGAATTGTACAATGTCATTTTGTAGCACCCCCCCCCCATATTTGCATGTTTTGGAATTTTTGAGATGAAGATTTATAATTTGTATCATTCGAATTACTATTCTCATCTTGGATGTTATGCTCACAATGTTTTGGCTGATGTAACCTCTCACCTTCTTCATGTGCAATTTGGCGAACACAGGAATCTGTATAGAATTTCTAATGGAGCCATTTATTTAATCTATGGGGGTAGATTCCATCAGCCACAACTGGGTAGAAGTCTTAAGTAATTCGTAATTGTATTACTAGTATCACTCATACTGAGGATAGAATCTTTAACTTCCAGAAGATTATCACTTAGAAATGATTATCACTTAGAAATGATTATCACTTAGAAATGATTATCACTTAGAAATGATTATCACTTAGAAATGATTATCACTTAGAAATGATTATTACTTAGAAATGATTATCACTTAGAAATGATTATTACTTAGAAATGATTATCACTTAGAAATGATTATCACTTAGAAATGATTATTACTTAGAAATGATTATCACTTAGAAATGATTATTACTTAGAAATGATTATCACTTAGAAATGATTATTACTTAGCACTTATATCCGTTGCACCACAGGTCCTTTAATTAAGTTATTTTCTGTAATGAGATTCTACGTATTTTGCTTAAACCAAGGTCATCTTTATAACAAGCCAAGAGATCTAATATTTGAGGTCTTTTACTGGAGGCAAGATTTCCAGTCTGTCAGCAGATATCTTTTTAGCTGCTAACACTTCACTCTCATTGCTCCAAGAAAATTTAATTCTAAAAGGGTATTCGAACCCTCCAAATTTATTTCAACTGAGATTCTGTATTACATCATAAAGTTCATTTGGATTATAAGTTTGTGAGTATATTGTAAAAAGTCAAAATTAAATTTAATTGAGAACTGTTTTTTCGCCATCATCAATAAAAAAAATTTAAAATATAAACTATAGTTCATACTATTTTAATTAAGCCAAATTTGTTAGTTTTATATATTTTGTAAAAGCTTCATGTCATACTCTTTTTTAAAGTTTTCTTTTCATATTGACAGCCTTGTTTATTCAAGAAATACCATTTTTTATGCTTTTGTTTATTCAAAGTTACTCGTCTCTTCATTTATATAAATTTATTAATTAACTCATTGTGGTTCTTATTATTTCGTATGTAAAACACATACAAACATCAAACTAATCTCACAGGGAATTTTTTCCTGTTTTTAACTGCTGTATTAATTAGCTAATAAAATTCACATCACCTTCAGTAAAAGATCCAAGTTGCATGATCGCCTGGCCTGTTATAGGGATGTCCTTGGTGTATGGCAATTAGTGAACCTCACAAGGGCGCTCATAACCCTGTGGCACTCAGTAACAGACACTAAGATTTTAGGAGCTTTTTTTTACCTACTATCCTTTTACCTGCTATTTTTTTTTACCTACTATCCTTTTACCTGCTATTTTTTTTTTACCTACTATCCTTTTACCTGCTATTTTTTTTTTACCTACTATCCTTTTACCTGCTATTTTTTTTTTACCTACTATCCTTTTACCTGCTATTTTTTTTTTACCTACTATCCTTTTACCTGCTATTTTTTTTTTACCTACTATCCTTTTACCTGCTATTTTTTTTACCTACTATCCTTTTACCTGCTATTTTTTTTTACCTACTATCCTTTTACCTGCTATTTTTTTTTTTACCTACTATCCTTTTACCTGCTATTTTCTTTTTACCTACTATCCTTTTACCTGCTATTTTCTTTTTACCTACTATCCTTTTACCTGCTATTTTTTTTTACCTACTATCCTTTTACTAGCTATTTTTTTTTACCTACTATCCTTTTACTAGCTATTTTTTTTACCTACTATCCTTTTACCTGCTATTTTTTTTTACATACTATCCTTTTACTAGCTATTTTTTTTTACCTACTATCCTTTTACTAGCTATTTTTTTTTTACCTACTATCCTTTTACCTGCTATTTTTTTTTACCTACTATCCTTTTACCTGCTATTTTTTTTTACCTACTATCCTTTTACCTGCTATTTTTTTTACCTACTATCCTTTTACCTGCTATTTTTTTTACCTACTATCCTTTTACCTGCTATTTTTTTTACCTACTATCCTTTTACCTGCTATTTTTTTTACCTACTATCCTTTTATCTGCTATTTTTTTTACCTACTATCCTTTTACCTGCTATTTTTTTTACCTACTATCCTTTTACCTGCTATTTTTTTTTTACCTACTATCCTTTTACCTGCTATTTTTTTTTTACCTACTATCCTTTTACCTGCTATTTTTTTTTACCTACTATCCTTTTACCTGCTATTTTTTTTTACCTACTATCCTTTTACCTGCTATTTTTTTTTTTACCTACTATCCTTTTACCTGCTATTTTTTTTTTACCTACTATCCTTTTACCTGCTATTTTTTACCTACTATCCTTTTACCTGCTATTTTTTTTTACCTACTATCCTTTTACTAGCTATTTTTTTTTACCTACTATCCTTTTACTAGCTATTTTTTTTTACCTACTATCCTTTTACCTGCTATTTTTTTTTACATACTATCCTTTTACTAGCTATTTTTTTTTACCTACTATCCTTTTACTAGCTATTTTTTTTTACCTACTATCCTTTTACCTGCTATTTTTTTTTACCTACTATCCTTTTACCTGCTATTTTTTTTTACCTACTATCCTTTTACCTGCTATTTTTTTTTACCTACTATCCTTTTACCTGCTATTTTTTTTACCTACTATCCTTTTACCTGCTATTTTTTTTACCTACTATCCTTTTACCTGCTACTTTCTTTTTACCTAGACATGCTATTCTCACCAAAATATGGTTAATGTTTATCTTTTTAAACAAAAATTTAAACTCAACTTTATCTGTGACATCTCATAATAATATAATAGGTTTCTCTCTGGAAAGCTTCACCACATGATTGAGAACAAAATTTCCACCCAAGAGGCGGTTGTTTTTTTGTGTCAACACATGGCTGGATCAACAGGTTATACTGAAGTACTTGCTAAAAGCATCTTCAGGGCTCTATTTTTACCTGGGAGCTTTCATCATCATCCCACATACAGCGTCTGGTATTCTTAAATGGTCACCCATCTAGTACTGGTGAGGCTCAATGTCGCTTAACTTTGGTGATCTAACGAGAATCCGTGTGTCAACATGATTATACCGTATATACATCTCATACTGTATCCCAACGGATTAACCTACTTATGAAACCGCAACAAGATAGAAATTTCACCTCGAAAGGACAAAATAAATTGACTGAAAGGTTGTTCAAGTGTAAACGTTGATCGATATATCTCAGAAATTTGATGGTTAAACAAAAACTTGTAATTTTATCCCCCTCCCCCCCAAAAAAAACGCACAAAAAAAAAAAAACAAACAAAAAAAAAAACAAAAAAAAAAAACAATTTTTTTCTACGCAGCAACAAGCCAGAAGGAAAAACGCCTACACATATGGTGGTTTGTTGACATTATAAACAAGGATGACTATCATCTCATTTTCCTTGGTCTTTTGGCTAGAAACAAAGTGTAGTATCTGTTCTAATATGACACTTCATCTTTTCTGTCCTCGGTCGGTGCAGGAGAAATCCTAGACTGAGAATTGTAGACTTAGGCAATTTTTATTTTTGTCCTAACCCAGAGTGCACCTTTTTGGGGAGTTGAGTTTTCTCCATATTAAAAACCAACATTTTGTCTAACCTTGTTCTCATGAGGGAGGCAAGGAAATAGAGACAGTCTTCTGAAGGTTCAATCCTTACTACAGACGATAATAACTAAGTATAACATAATAATTAAGTAACACTTCTACCCGGTCATGGCTGACAGAACAAGAACAATCTACCACTGTCGATTAAATAATGGGTTCAGGTCAAAATTCCGTATGGGTTCCTGAGTTCAACAAAGAATCCCAAGTTCAGAAAGATGCACCTAAGGAAAGTCAGAGGTTACATCAGTGGAAATGCTGCGATAATCAAGATGAGAATATGTTTCGTATTTTTGAGACGAGGATTGATAGTTTCTATTTGAATTATTCGGACTACTGTTCTCAAAGACCTGTCGTGCAACGGATAAAAGTGATAAGTATAATCAGTTCTAAAGGACAGTCTTTTGGTGGTTGAAGGTTCAATCTTTAGTACGGGAGATACCAAGACTCAAATTACTTAAGACTTCTACCTGGTCATGACTGACGGAATGAGAGCAAGTTACCCCTGTGGATTAAATAAAGGGATCTGTTTGAAATTCTGTACAGATTCCCGAGTTTGGCAGAAAGATTACCGAGTTTGACAATACGCACCTGAAGTCGAAGGTTATATCAACCAAAACGTTGTAAAAATAACATAAGATCAGAACACTAGTCTGAATAATCCAAATGAAGTTATGAATTGAGAATTTAATATTTGGCGATGGAGAGGGTCAATATGTCGCGCCAACCCTTAAAAACAATGCATGCGTATCACCAGGGTTGGATTAATCATTACTCAAAATAAGCATATGCTTCGGGAATCACAGAAAGAGATTTTTTACCATCAGATTTATCATGGAGCATATAGTGCAGCTGAACCAATGTCCACTAACGGTGCCGACAAACGACTGGATAAATTGTCTCTATATTCTATATCTACAAAGTTATCTCGTTGGATTTTCAAAGTCAGACCCAAGTAGCATTTCAGCTGACAAATAAAACTTTGTTTCTGACTAGCTAATTTTCAATTGTTATTGTTGGCAATATAATTATGTACTTAGCTACAATAGGCTTTAAAAAATTACTTCGTCCAGCTCCGACAATATTGTTAAATAATCACCGTAAAAAATTAAAAAAATATATATGCAAGGGGAATAACTCACATTTTTAGTTGCAGATTTAAATAGTTGTCTCCCTTCGAACTAACATGTTACTTTCTTTTTCTGTATAAGTTTAAAACAATAATGCAAACAAATAAAACTTAAAATGACTTCATTGCATCTCAGGCAGTGTCGGATAGGTACAGCTAGTTATGTATAAAAGCAAATGGGTCGTGTACATGGCCATCCCTACTACAGGCCAGGCAATCGCGCAACTGGGGTCTTTTACTGGGGGCCATTTGAATTTTCTTAAATATTCGATATAGAAGTTGCAAACAAAGGTAAAATTTCTCTGTGAGATTAGTTTGATGTTTTTATGTGTTTTACATACCAAATAAGAACCATAATGAGCTAATTGATAAATTTTACAATTGACAAATTCCTATAAATGAAAAGACAGGTAATTTTGAATAAACAAAGGCAAATGCATATTTCAATGAAGAATTTTTATTTCAATGTTGGATTTTTTTTAGACATTTTGTACTTATGTCAAAAGATCATTACTTGTATATTGTGGTTAAAAAGAAAAAAAAGGATCCGCACCAGTTGATATAGTTTGCAACTTCTATATCGAATATTTAAGAAAATTCACATGGCCCCCAGTAAAAGACCCCAGTTGCACGATTGCCTGGCCTGTAGTAGGGATGGCCATGGTCGTGTACGATCAGCTTAGAGAATCTAATCAACGAGTTTACATAAATTTTGGGAATGAGGAATTTTCATTATCTGATCAGATATTGTGCGCGTCTGTAAATACGAATAAGCATGATCTGTAGAATTTATAGGACAGAAAAGATGAAATGCAGTATCAGAACGGATACTACACTTTGCTCTTAGCAAAAAGATTATCACCTCGAAGCAATTGTGAATCAATGCCTTTATCTGTTGTGCCACAATGAGAATAGTAGTTTAAATAAAAATTATCAATCGTCATCTAAATGATTCTTAAACATCATAATTCGATGTTCATACGAAAGTGAAGTATCGTATTAAAATGACTACACACTTCGAGAAAATATTGTTTAAAATAGATTTCACTTATAAGTCACGTAACAAAGTTTGGGCGTAAATAATGCATGAGAGCACTTCACAATTTTTGCATTTCAACAACTTAATTGTCCACAAAATCAACAATAATGGTTTAACTTGACTTCTGACCTCTCTTCTCTACTAATTGGCATTCTTGGTTTCCCGGGCAAAGTTTGCATAAACTGGAAAAATCAACAATAAATAAAAACTAGCAATTCTTTTCAGTTTATTTTAACTTATTTTCAAGTGTATACTTTGTTTGTTTTATCTATCAAAATTTTCCAATAAGAAAGGTAACTTTTTTTATATTTTGAAATATTTAAAAACTTTTTTCATTATTAATTTTTTCTTTTTTTAATATTTAAAAACTTTTTTCATTATTAATTTTTTCTTTTTTTAATATTTAAAAACTTTTTTCATTATTATTTTTTTCTTTTTAAATTAATTTTTTTTTAAATTTAAATAATGGTTAAAACTTGCCTTTTAACTAGAGATAAGAAATTGGAGTCAGGTTTTGAAAACATAATCAGGAGTCGGATTTATTTTAGCTGGGAGTCAGCAATTTTTGAAGGAGTCAAGAGTCAGGTGTTAGTGTCAGATTTTTTTTTTTTTTTTTTTTAGACGACTTCCCATATGCGTTTTTAACTTAAGATAAATGGATATGAGAGAGGTATAATGGTTACAAGTGAAAACTGTTTGCTTGTGTTGGTTACCATCCGTGAAGTGTCGAACTGGCTCTTCCTTTGATACAGATAGGCAGCACTTATTCGGGAAACTATCCTATGCCGCATGTTTTTATTTTCAACATCTGACATGCTGATTCCACGCACAATTCCATTATCAAGTACCATACATCAGAGGGCCATTGATTACTTCCAGATCTGATTTCACCATTATCAGCCACTATTTGATCTGTTATCCTTGCCACTTTCATCCGTATTGAAGTGGATCTGGCGCCACTGATTGGATGGAAAAGTCATCAGCAGGACAACATAGAACATGGTCGAACAAACGCAGACGTTTGGAAAGTAGAATGCCACAAATGTGTGTTGTTCATAAAAGTGGCATCGGAGACAATATTTATTCAACAACTGTCATGGTGCAAAGTGTGAGGAATTCGCATGCCAAATTAAAGTTTATCAAAGTGTAGTATCTGTTCCGATGGATACTGCACCCTATAGACTGGTATTGTCTTGGCCTTCGGGGCTTGATTTACGCCGGTCTATGGGATTGTCCTGTGCAGTTCTAGGAGGTCCACCCTCCCAGGCTTTGCCTCCCCTCTTTGGGGAGGAGTAAGTTAATTGCTTACTGCTTAAGGCGCCCCTACTGGGGAATGCCGACGGGGCTGCCCAGGCAATTTTTGATGGTCAGAGTGCTCACCTCTCGGGTGCTGGCTTTTCAACCCCCACTTTCCGACCCGAGCTTGGGTCACATCTTACTTGTGGGAGTAGGATAAAAACTGGCCTTGTGCCTAACTCCTGGAGAGGAGTAAATTACTCAATGGTTGTTGTATTTTTTTTTTTACTAACGAGTCACCAGATGAAAGTGCAGAACAATTAACACTTGTAAACAATAAAACAAACAAAAACAATTTATATCAAACGCATTAGAATAAAATTCTCTACTTAACTAGCCAAATTTTAACATTTATAACACTTGATTTCATATTTTTTCTTACTACAAAATTTGTCTTCTCGACACTCAATGGTGACTACAGCATGCCTACAGGTCTTGGCAGGCATTAATGTTGAGAAAAGATTTTATAGAAGAAAAAGTGTGAAATAAAAAGTGTTATAAACGTAAAAATTGGCTAATTAGGTAGAAAATTTCGTTCTAATGCCTTTGATATAAATTATGTGTTTTTTGTTTTGTTTACAAGTTAGAGTGTTAACTATTCTGTACTTTTACGGAGTCGCCACTTATCGAGGCTAAAAAAACACTCAAAGATAAGATGAGATTGGCAGTTGAATGATAATCATGAATACTTTGAGAGGATTGAAAATCACATATTACTCGCTCAAAACAACAGATCCAGAAAACAGCAATTCTTCCCCCTTTGTCAGAAACACCGCTTACAGAACCTGAAGACTAAAGGACACAATGGAGGGGAAGGGTACAAGGCTGCAGACAGTAAATCTGAGGTCCACTTTCTACTTTCCATGCCAAGAAAGCACAAAGAATGTCTGGTTAGATGTAAAGAACATTCAAAGCCGGAGATCATCATCATCATCATATTTGGTTTAACGTCTGTTTTACATGCTGGCATGTGTTGGACAGCTTTTAGAAATTGACTTCCAAACTAATCTATTTCTGGCTAGAGAAATAACCCTCTCAAGTCCATGAAATAACAAAATGTTTAGAACAATTCATATTTAATATGATTATTTTTTGCATACCTTTGAAATGTGATTATACTACAGTTCCCACTCCTTCGCACTATCATTGAACTTGCGACTATAAAAAGCTTTGAATGTAAGCAGAGTGATTTATTTCTTGCTAGGTTCACAGAGTGCATTCTGTCAAATAGCCAAGGCATAACTTTTATTGAGGCTTACCGATAGATTAACTGCATTAAATAAATCACAAAACAAATATTTGTCTGCATATATAGATCTATGTTTGAACACAGTCCAGCACAAGGCAAGAAATTACCAATTATCATAGACTTTCTCTTATATTAACATATGCTCTGTCATGAGTATTAAGCACTCTACCTTTATCTATTACTAATGGAGATTTAGTGTCTGCGTCTGAATCCAAAACTATACTATTACTCCTATTAATTGTAATATTGTACTTTCTTTCAATGCTTAACTCAGAATGGGGAGTGTAGTATCTGTTCTGTTGTCATGAAACCATCATCCCAAGCATTACATCCTCTTGGGGGGGGGGGTACATCAATAAGAAATCGTCACAATCGGCTGTTCATTAGGAAACTCAACACTTGCAAAAACTAGCAAAAATTTAACTAATGAAACTATATTTACATATTATACTAAAGCTGAGTTAATCAACGTGTTTCCCTAAGGCTTTTTTTCCTATATATTTTAATTACACAAAATACATACTAAAATATTCCTTAGTTTTGGGATTGAGTTAGGTTTAAAAACAACTATTTTAATTGTTCTAGTTAGCCACAATTTGCAATTAACTCATATAGTAACCATCTTTTATTAAGCTTTTATCTATCACCTTCACCCTCTCCCACTGTATGCTATTTTACCTATCTCCCCTTTTTATTTTATACAGTATCTATCATTCCTGTTTCTGTTTAATAGCAGTTAATAGTACTAAAAAAAAAAGAAGAAAATATTGGAATAGTCCATTATAAAGAAAAGGGAATATCACCACAATCAGTAAAGAGAGAGAGGAGAGATACAGTGATCCGAAACAGACTAAATTTGGATTTTGTCTTTATTTTTAAAATATTTAACTGACTTTGCAAACTCATTTTTTTTTTTCAGATTCAAATAATCTAACAAGAGGGTGACCCAACGATTGTCATTTGTTTTATAGTTATATGCATATCTCTACCTTTATAAAGTCATGTATGTTTATATATTTGTGTGTACAGGATTCACTCCTAAGCTAATTAACTGATCATTATGGATTTTGGAACACAGCTGCTAGGAGTAAGGGGTAAGGGGTTCAAATGTGGGCTACAGTTTAATTTAGTTTTAGGCAAAAGGGGGTAAAAAGGAGGTGAAATTCAGCTAGGAGTTGAAATTTTAACAATATTCCCAAAATTTCAGTATCTTTCGGGTATTTTGAAGTTGGCAAATATCGGCACAACCTCCCATTTCAAAATTAAAATATTTCAGATTTGCATTAAATTTGATTCATAATCATAAGGCATAAATTAAGCCAGACTCCAGAATTTCGATTTTTTCTTAACACCCATTAAGTTTAAGCCTTAAATTTGAGACTTTTTCTAGAATCAAAATCATAGGATTTAGTAGCATTATATCTTGATTTTAATTTTCGTAAGGAGACATAAAAGTGGTGCAAAACTGTTCTCTTCAGATAATTTTATCTGTTCTGAGACAGGTATTCTTTTAATATATATATATATATATATATATTATTATTCAATCCTAAATTAATGAACCGATCATTATGAAATATATATTCTAGGCAACAGGGTGAGTAATGTTGATAAATTATTTTTGGTAAACTTTACCATTTAGAGGTGGCGTGTTTACTAAGAAATCAAAATGCATTGTAGTCCATTTAATTTTGTAATTAAATTATTTTTCTAAAATGTTATTTTATTTTACACTATTACATTTACTATTTAAATAAATAACTGATTAATAATAAATAAATAAAAAAATAATGTGCAAGTCACATAGAAGCGAGAAGCACATGTACAGACACATAAGTGGCCACACAATTCTATTAATATAGAGATACAAAATTCTGTGGATATTTGCACATCCATATTAAGATAAAAATGGTTATAATAACTTTAAATTACTATGTAGATGAAATATGAGTTTAAATACTATTCTTAATGTAAACATGCACTAACGATTGCATGTTTAGTGGGTTGCATGTTTGCAATGCATACATATAACAGACTTGTTGCAAGTGGGAAATATTTAACTAAGAAAAAAGAAATCACCCAAGATATGGGAAATATCTCTGATTTTGAGTTTGGTCACCCAGAATTCGATTTGTCCACTAGAGAAAATAATGTTCCTTCGGATACAAGATTCCCTGCTGTGGTTATGAACCACTAGAGTTTTTCCCCCAAAATAATGGCCAGCAAGAAACAGGAGCCCCTAGGCATTAGTTTTTTTAATGTTCATAGATAAGGCTGGCCATTATCTCAAGTGGTCTTTCTAGGGTGGCCCCTTGTGATATGTATATATATTTCAGCAGAGGAGGTTAGTTTACCCTCTGGGCGTCTCACAGGCAATTGGGGTTCTTTTTTCCTCTCAGGGAGAGATGCGCCCTTAGGCTCTAAGCTATTGGACTTTCGTTTTGATTTGGTCAGATTAAGTCTGTTGTTCAGAAGAAAACTCGTATTATTGTAACCTCGACAGAAAAGAAATCTTTGTTACTTGTTTTAAACTGAAGTCGTAATTTTATTTGGAGGGAGAATTCTTCTGTTACAGCACTGACTGAGACCACATTGATACTGTGACCAGTGTTGGAATCGAGCCACGACTTTAGACCAGCACAACTAGCGGACGGTCACGACCTATGCAGGGAACGCATGTTCATATTAAAATGTATACATTAAAAATTAGTCTATACCATTGTCACTGCTGGTTTAGTATTATTAGACTGGACTAGTGTTCAGGAGAGATGGAGAAAGATTATAGATAAAAAGCATCTAGTTGGGATCATTTTTTTTTTTTGTCACATTATTTTAGACCAAAGTGATGTTTTAACTATTTTTTAAAATGAATGTGTCACCACTTAACAAGGCCAAAAGCCACTCAAGGATAAGGGTTAATGAGATTGTCAGTTGGATGATGAACAATACTATGAGAGGATTGGAAACGATGGGTGGAATGGGCGGCTCGAACAGTGTTTGTTGACATGGGATTTAATTTCAATGTTAACAAATACTTGTTGAGACGACCATGTTGTAGTCAGCAGGGAAGCAATCTTGTAGTAGTGTTTTCCTCAGATGCGAAGTTCTTGGAAATAAACCATGTTCATAGAAGTTCCATTTGGCTTTAAGGTACACAGAGGAAGGAAAGGAAAGTTCTTTGCAGTGGTGGTACTTGATACTTTTTTTTTTAAACAGAAATTTAGCTTTCATTAGATTCTACTAAATTTTTGGAAATTTCTATTTACTTCATTTTGTTTGAATTTTTAGGATGAGGCATCATTTACAATGTTTTTATTTTATTTATTTATTTTTATTTTTTACTATTATCCTCACTTATGATATCTATACTTCGACTATATTTCAGTCAATGTGTCATCCGGCCTTCATCATATTCCGTTTAACGTCAGTTTTACATACTGGTAGATGTTTCACAGCTTTTAAAAATTGAATTTCAAACTACCCTATCTCTCAAATCCATCCTTATCACTTCCTCACATCTTTTTCTTTAGTCTTCCCCTGTGAACTGAACCTGATACCTCAACTGTTCTACCTTTACAAACACAAGAACTCTTATCTATTCTTTCAACGTGATCAAACCAACAAAGTCTCCTGTTATGTACACATCTCTCTACACTGTCCAGATTTAATCTTCCTGAGGTCATCAGATCTAAGCCTTTCTTTAAGACTCACATTAATTTCCATTGCCATTGTATCATTCTTATATCATTTCTCTTCATGCAACACATATCCTCAACCCTCACTCTTATCCATTCTTTCAATGTGACTAATCCAATACAGTCTCTTTTAGCTGTATTGTTCACGGCTTCAAATTTATACATTTGTTTTTTTTTTCCTTTTAATTTTAACCAGATAATTTTTTTTATTCTACAGGATATCTTTCGGACAAAACAAATTAACTTTTTGTAAGTACTGTAAATAACATAGTAAAATACTATGTAGACCTCATGGAAATTCCATGGTGCTTTTTACATCAATTTGTATAATTTACCGTTAATAATAATATTTCTTGAAATAATAAATGTGTCTCAGGATTAATACTATTTTGAAAAAAAAAAAAAAAAAAAAAAAAAAAATGATTCTTTCTTCCGTAAAAATAATTGTCAATATCACTTAAATATTATTTAAACAAAATGAATGTCTTTTTTAAAATTTATTTGAAATTGTAGCATTTAATTCTTTTAAAAACAATACATATACTCTCTTCTTATTATAAAAATAATTGTGAGCAAACTATTCCTCAAAATCAATAAAACGAATGGCACTTTTTGAAATGCATTTATTTAAAATTGTACTGTTTTAATCGATGGGACGACATTACATTTTGGAACTATTCATATTAAAATGGGTAAAGTTAAAATTGTTTACCATAGCGACACCAGATTACTCATCAATCACCGTCTTTGTTGATTGGACGATCTTTTTTTTCTTCTTTTTTTTTTAACGTGTGTGAAAGGTGATAACGTACATACGAAATTATATAGATACTGGCTGTATTTATGAATACTCAGATTAGTGAAAATAGAATTTCCACTTGTGACAACGGTAAAAGACTGTTCGATAAGTACAAAGAGGACTTTGAACAGAACCATTTTAATATCAGAAATTAAATATTGCTGTATCATTTCAATTAGTAGCAGATGGAGTAAATGTAGGAAATGTCTGCCCTTACTAACCAGCAGATACATTGTATTATTGTGACATATTTAGAAATATCAATTATTTTTAAGGTTTTAATTAAATCTCCCCTCATCCCTCTCTAGTAGTTAAACATAAGGTTTTACAACCTATTTTTATAATTGAGAAGATCGTTTATTAGTTTAGTTGCCATTACTAACCAGCAGAGCATTACCACTGTCGACCAAGGGAAGAGTCTATCAGGCATGTTTATGCAGTGTGATGCTGTATAGAAGTGAAATCTGGCCAGTGAGCATTGAGGACATGCTTTGCATGGAGAGAAATGATATGAGAATGATACAATGAATGTAATATGAGTCTTAAACACAGGCTTAGATCTGATGACCTCAGAGGAAGATTAAATCTGGACAGTATAGAGAGATGTGTCCAGAACCTTCAGATACTACTTTGATAGTATGGCCACATTGAAAGAATGGATGTCAGTTGAGGTAGCAAGTTCAGTTTACAGGGGAATGGCCAAGGAAAACATGGGGGGGGGGTGATAAAAATGGACTTGAGAGAAAGAGGGATAAATACAGACCTGGCCAAAGGAAGCCGTTCAACGCATGTCAGCATGTAAAACTGACGTTAAACCGAATATAATTTAATATCATATCCTAATCCTTTCTTTTTACTCATTCATATTTACACTGTTTTTCTCTTATTTCCTTCATCCGCTGACTTCTTTAATACTTTGGGGGTGGGGATAGATGAGGATTGATCATTTGAAAATGGATATCTTAACCATGGAAAATTTGAAATACAGTCGTTTTTAAATCATATATTATTATTAACTATCTTAAACCAGACAGTTTAGTGTGTGAAAAATGGATAAATATAGTGAAATTCCCTTCAATTTCAACTGATAATTCATTTTTCTTTAGTTATTTTGATAAAATTTAGTTGTAAACGAAATTTAATCTTTCTCTTTATAAATGTACAACTCTCTCTCTCTCTCTCATTAATAGTTTGTTTTATTTCCAGTTAGGTTACAATTTTCAGTAACGGGCGATATATTTATTAATATTGGTGTTTTTTTTATATTGTGTGTCTATGCATATAAAATTATTAATTAAATTAATTCAATTTAAATACAATGAGCTAATTGATAAATTTGACAATTATTGAAGAATTCTTATAAATGAAGAGACAGATAACTTTGAATAAACAAAAGCATAAAAATGGTGTTTCTTGAATAAACAATGCTGTCAATATGAAAAGAAAACCTTAAAGATTACATGAAACTTTTACAAAATATATAATTAATAATACTAACTAGCAAATTTGTCTTAAGAAATTAAAACACTATAAACTATTGTTTTAATTTCTTTTTCAATAATAATGTCGAAAAAATAGTTCTCAATAAAATTCAATTTTGACTTTTTACAGTATACTCAAGAACTTATAATCTAAATGTACTTTATAATACAGAATCTCGGTTGAAATAAATTTGATGAATTTTGATGAAAATTTCTCGGATCAATGAGAGAAGTGTTAGCAGCTAAAAAGATTTCTGCTGCCCAACTGAAATCTTGGCTCCAATAAAAGATCCCGATGGTTAGATCTCTCAGCCTGTTATAGGAATGATCTTGGTACCATGCCAATCATGGATTTGAAAGCAAATGTCTTAACCCATTATGCCATGGAACATTAGTTGAAATACAGTCGATTTTAAACTATATAATAGATGACTTAATTTGAACACAAATTATGTTACTATATAAAAGTTATATGAGTCAATTAGTGTCATGCGAGTATAGTGAGTCAACCCGGAGGCATTCTGGAGGAAAGTGGCAGAAGACATGGAATGTGCCTCAGTTGTTTGGGGATTTATGGCCTCCTCTGTTCGAGCACAAACACAGGCTGGGGCGGTGACAAAACCATCGTGAACCAGAATGGCAAGCCAATGACCAATCTCAATCAACGCCCAATTTGCTGGAGAGATTACTTTGATAATATGCTTTGGCAGAGACTTGAAAACAAGGACATGGTAGTTCACCAAATTTTCTAGTTTTGATAACTTTTTTAAATTGTCTCATTATTTTTATCACTCACAAAAAAATGAAGAAAATACATCTTTCCATGATAGAATCGGTACTTTCTCAAATTAGGACCCACGCGAAAAGTGCCTCGGCATTGATAATTTCTGGCGTTATACGTAAAACACCGGAAAATACCGAAGCGGTTAGTCAATGAAACTGCAAGAAAATGAGTAGACGATTTCAACTGATTGAAACGAATAAGCAGATGACATGTAAACTTTTAAACTCATTGAAACGCAATTGTAACTGAATTAAACATGCAAATACGGCAATGAATTTTAACGAGGTTTCAATGGTTGTTGCGAAGGAATGATAAAATTTTGTCAAGATGAAAAACTGACCGCAAAGGAAAAAAATACCTAAAGTGTGGAGAAAACAACTAACCCCAACCCAGTACTTTCACAGATTAGGACACTAACCCATATGATGGGTTCAAAGTTAGCGTGTGTCTTAATCTGTGAAAGCACCTCTAAACCTAATCCTAAACCAACAATAATAATCCGTCAAAAAAACAAAAAAACCCTCACCCTTAACGAAAGCAACAACAATAACAGAAAAAACTAACACTAAACACTAACTACGCCATTACAAAAAAAAAAAAGTTTTCAGTAAAAAAGCAACAACAAAAAAAAAACACTTGATTCACTTTTTAACTTAAACACTTATTTGAATCACTTATTTTTTCGTTAAAAAAATAAATATTCCTTTCATATAATTTAACAAAATGTATTTGATTTTTATTGCTTTAATTTTTGCTTGTACAACCCCCCCCCCCCCCCCCCCTGTAAATTCAGCCTCGTTTGTGATTTTTTGGACGCAGGTAAGTCAGACTTTTCATTCGGAAACATCCGGAAAGTACCGGACGCCGAGCAACTTTTAGCATGGGTCCTAATTTGAGAAAGCACCATAAGATCATGCATGCAATCATAGAGACTATTTATATGACTGCCAGTCCTCTTATAGGTATCGCCTTTTAGAAAAGGCATTTGATAAAAAAAAAAAAATAATAAAAATATTAATTTTTTCATTTATTTTTTTAAATCAAATATTATTCTAGTCAGGGTTAGAGTGTCAACTGAAGTGTTCATAGCAAATATAAACAGTCATAAACAAAGTTTTGAAGACAGAAAATTATGTATAAAGAAATAAGGTGCTAAAAATGTTTAAAATACAATTAAAATGTCCAATTGCAAATAAAGATCTTTTGTTTGACCAAACTATAAATTATAATCAGGGACTAGTTTTATGCACAGCTGCAGATTATTTGCAGATAAATGGTGGGAAGGGGTGTTTAAAGAAAAATGCCTGCTTCCTTTCAATTTCACAGTCCTATCCAACTATTATTTAAGATCTTCTATTGATTTTTCTGGTCTTAATGCACTGGTTGTGCAATGTCATCGGGGCAGCACCCACACATTTTTGATTTTAAAAGCATTGCCGACACTGTCAGATAGACAAAGTAGTCACACATGTAAAATACAGTGTTACAAATTATTTAGAAACAATGCCATCCCTATAACAGGCTGAGGGTTTTTTTTGTTTTTTTTTACTGGATACAAGATTTCCAGTAAGTCAGCAAATATCTTTTTAACTGATCCAAGAATATTTTATTCTCAAAGGAGATTTTAACCCATCAAATTTATTTCAGCTGAGATTCTGTATTATATCATAAAGTACATTTTGATTAGAAGTTTGTGAGTATACAGTAAAAAATAAAAATTTCATTTCATTGTAGTTTTTCGCCTTTATAAATAAAAAAAAACAAAAAAACATTAAAACAGTAGTTCATAATGTTTATTCAAAATTACCTGTCGCTTCACTTATAGGAATTTGTCAATAATTGTTAAACTTATCAATTAGCTCATTGTAGTTCTTATTTGATATGTAAAACAAAAACATCAAACTAATCTCAAATGGGAATTTTTACTGTTTTTAACTGCTATATCAATTATCCAAGAAAGTTCACATTGCCCCCAGTAAAAGACCCCAGTTGCATAACCACCTGGCCTGTTATAAGGATGGCCTTGTTTAGAAGTAATATGCCTTTGTTATTAATTGTAGATAGAGTCATATTGATTTAGCTTCAAGTAGGCTTCTGAGTGGTGATTGGTTTAGTCATCTAACATATAAAGTTATCCTGTCAGATTTTCAAAGTCAGATCCAAATAGCATTTAAGCTGGTAAATCAAACTTTGCTTCTGACTCGCCAATTTCCACTTGAAGTCAATAGAAATGAGGTATGGCCCATAAGGTAAAAGTAGGTCTCCATTTTTCTTTAGGGTTGAATTAACAAGATAGTTCAAAAGGGAGATGTCCAAAGAGGTATAACAAACAAAGAATAAAAATGTAGGTGTGTGTATGTGTTTGTGTGTTTGTGTGTTTGTGTGTGTGTGTGCACAGCCATTGTTTTAAAAGTGTTTTGCAAGTGTATCAAAACAGTTGATTTAAAGTTAGAACATGTCAATATGACCAAGTTTGAGCACAAAAACTGACAATCAGGTATATTTATTTTGGCTCGTATTCAGATATTGCCACTTACGAAAAAAGATATCCAACAAAGTTATCGCCGGATTGTGAAAGTCATACCTAAATAGCATTTAAGCTGACAAATCAAACTTTCATTCTGACTAGTCAAATTTTATTTGTTATTATTGTACCATATTATTAGCAATATAACAAAATATAACAACGTGCTTAGCTACAATTTATTTTTTAAATTACTTAGTTTGGCTCCGATGACTGCTAATATGAAACATTTTAAAATAATTATGTAAAAAATAGAAATTAGCAAGGGGTATAACTCATTTTAAATTGAATTGTTTACCTTAATTTTTAAAATGTGCAAAGAAATTGTAATAGAATATCCTACACCCCCTTTTTCCAATATGGACTTAGTGTCTCTCCATTATTGTACTTTGACTGCAATAATGAAGAGACAGACATTAGTAAAATATTACTAATGTCAGAAGCAAGACTATCTGCTAATGGCGTGTTCACTCTATAGATAACTAGCAGGGCTACCCGGCGTTACCCAGGACAAAAGTGTAGCATATTTCTATTAAAACTTCTATCTCTCTACCTCTCTCTCTTCCCCCTCCTCCCTCTCTCCAACCCATTCTTTTCTAGCTGGGCATACACACACATAGCTTTCCTTTATCTAGATTTTGAGGAATGAGTCAGCATAAGGGAATTAACTCCTTGATAAGAAACAGGGTTACTTCGCTTTAGTAAATAAAACGGCTGACTAAAATGATTGAAAAACCAAGCCCCCCTAAAGAAACGTTGGTCAGTTAACCCTCAAAGAATGAATATTTTTTTTTAAAGTTTAGATATTGTTCATTCTGGGCAACGCTGATCAAGAATATACCAACTTTATGATTCTTTGTTTTGTAGTTTGACTTTTAGCTGGACACACACACACACACACACACACACACACACACACACACACACACACACACACACACACACACACACACACACACACACACACACAGCTGCTCTTTATATAATAGATAAGCCCATATAGGAAAAAGGAGGTGTAGGTTATTTTCATTAGAACAGAAATAAAAATTAAAAACTAAAATGACTTCATCGCATTCTGGTCAACACCAGAGAGTGTGTTATAGACAGGATTTGTGAGTGGACATCAGTTGCAGTTTAAATATTAGTAACGAAATAATGTAAGATCCTGGTCGCTAGAGCTGTTTAGACCAGGGTTGCAGAGTTGGAGTCGGAGGTTTTGGAAATAGTTAAAGTCGGACTCGTAAGAATGCTAGTAGTCTGTGTTAGATTTTTTAATCTTCGAAGAATCAACAGACAGTCTGAATATTGGAAGACTTTAAAATAAAGAATCACAGTCGGGTATTTTGGAATTCTTCTAGGAGTCAGAGTCAGACTGTACACCTTTCCGACTCTGCAACCCCAGTTTAGACCACTCGCACCTCCTCTAAAAATAGCCAGAAAATGGATAGACAGTCAGTGGCATGAATGATCTGATGCCCGAGGCAAACAATTTGATTGTATGACCCAAATCCTCAGGTATAAGTCCTAGTACTGAGAATTATGAGAAAGGTTCAATACGATTGGTGCCTCCCCCCCTGCCTCTACACACCACTGGACATAGCTACGATTAAATAAAGTATCTTTCAAGTGAAAATGGTAGTCATCATAAGTGTACTGACCCCTCGAATAGAAAATATCCAGATAACAGATTCAACAAGATCCAATGGCGTCCATCAAGGCAAGTGGTATATAACAAAAATTAGCACAAGCGCGGTTTGGTTTGGTTTGCAGCAAATCAACACCTTTGGGGTTATTTAATGCCAAAACAACATCTATTTTAACGGATTTATACAAAGAGACTTACTAGTCTTTCTCTACTCTATCATTATTTCCATAGAAGGTGCTCGACTTAATTCCAATCTCTGGTTCCTCTTTGTACGACATTCACAGCAGGAAGTCATCCTTCTACCACAATGGAAAAAAAAACTTCCTACACTCGACAGTATCCTATATCTCTACAAAGCCACCATCCGCCCATGCATGGAGTATTCTTGTCAGATCTGTGCTGGTGCACCATCCACCAGTCTCTCCCTCTTAGACAAGGTCCAAAAAAGAGTATCTAACAGGTCCCTACTATCCATCAAGCTCCAGTCCCTGTCCCATTGCCGCAATGTTCCATCCTTGTGTTTGTTTTACAAGTACTTCAATGGAATGTGCTTCGATGAACTTGCTGCTCTGGTGCCCCCTCGACGTAAATACATTCGACCAACCCGACAATCAGCTAAATCCCATCCATTCACTGTAGAGGTCCCCAGATGTAGGAGAGCCTTCTAATAGCTTCTTGCTTCCGGCCTTTGGAACTCCCTTCCTGCTCCGTTTCCCTGACTGTACCGACGTGCAGAAATTTAAAACTAATGTGAACAAGCATCTCGCTGCACACCTTTTAATTTCGTCCTCATAGGTGTTCAAATTTTGTTCAATCCCCCTCATCATATTCTTCATCATTCAACTGACAATCCATCCATCTTACTATTAACCCTTTTCCTCGGGTAGATTTTGACCTTTATAAGTGGTAAATCATTAGTATAAAAAGTACTTTAAATAATATATATATATATTATTTAATATTATATTTTTCACTAACCAATGCTTCTGATGTAATATTGCATTCAATATCCATATACACATGCCAGTGTCATCACTACACCTATCCTGACTTTTAAAAACTGTCTCTCCAATAACATCGGGAGAAATCGTGTATCTTTGACAACAATGTTATTAGATCTCGACAATGAGAAAAAAAGAAACAGAAAATGTTTTGAAACTTTCTGTTACCGTTGAAAAAAAAAAGATTGTTAAGCCGAAATATCTTGATTTAAATAAATGTTTCATTTATTTGAAAAAAAAAAAAAAAAAAAAAAAAAAAAAATCTCTCACATCGTGATATTTGCTTTCTACTGATTTTCATACATACATACATACATGGTGATTGAAAAGTAACCTATTTTTAAATACTTATAATTTATTCAAATTTCATATTTTTCTCAATTTTCTTGTGTATGTCCCTTGATGTATGGTATTTTAAATCTATCTTCTCGTTTTCTTTTCAGATCTGTTATTTTGTTTAAAATGGCTGGACGTCTTACCCCACAGGAACGTGCCCAGTTAGCGGCATGTTACAAAGATTGGAGATCTGTTATTTAAGTCCAAAGATGGTAGAGACCAATTAAAGGAAGACATGCTCAAGTTGACGCTAAGACGATCAGAAATTATCATAAAAAACTCATCAACAGGATCAGTGGCTGATACTCAAAGAAGCGGTCGCCCTTCAACTGCCAAAGACCCAAAAGTAGTGCAAGTTGCTTAAGAAAGCTCGAAAAAGTCAATTCAACAAGCAACAAGGGAAAGTGGGCTCTCCATTCACTGTGTACAAAATGTGCTTAAAAATGAGCTAAAATGGCGTGCTTGGAAGCTGCACTACTGCCAAGCACTCTCTGACGAAGACTGACATTCGTGTGGAATTTGGAGAGATGATGTTGGCTTAGTATGAAAAATGCCTAATTCCCTGGAAGACAGATGAGTCGTAGTTCGCACGAGTGGCCAGCCAGAAGTCCTGACTAAACATCCTGTGACTTTTCTTTTGTGGTTGGTTTAAAGAGCAAGTCTACTCATCCAAACCAACGACTTTGGAGGAAGTTGAAGGGCAAATACATGAAGTTATGACTTTCATCCCGCAAGAATTTCTTGTGAAATCAGTTAATGCGGTTCCCGGTCGGCTTGAGAAGCTAGTGGCGAATGCTGATTCCAATACCAAATTTTAAATAAAACTCCATGTAATACAATTTCTTCTCATTCATTAATCGTAGGAATAATAGTTCAGAAATAAATTACAGTTACTTAAAAATAGGGAGTTACTTTTCAATCACCCTGTATATATATATATATCATGTTCTTGAGTGAGCGGCTTGAATAATTATCTCTACACTGACGATTCTGGAAGGACGAAATGTATACGTATGTAGATAAACAAGATAAGGGATTAATGAGAGGGATAGATTGACAGTTCAATAATGGTGAACACTATCAAAGGGTTTAAAATCTATATACCACCCACTCGAAACAACTGACTCAAAAACAGCAATTATTCCCCCTTTGTCAGAAACATTGTTCATGGAATGAGAACTAAACAAAAAAAAGGATCGGGAATGAGAGTGACGATGCAGCTGTAATTAAACTCAAGGTCCCCTTTTTACTATCATGATAGACATTTCTTCTCTACAAATAATATCCATCTCTTGAACAGGTAAGGATAAAGATTTTTAGGTTTTCTGACCAGAAAAGTGTAGCCAATTTGGAATCTGGAAAGGGCATTCGTATAATAGGTCAGGCGATCATGCAACTGAGGTCTCTTACTGGAGGTGATGTGATTTTTCTTAGACAATTGATATAGAAGTCAAGAGAGAAAATAACGTAAGATTAGTTTGATGTTATGTGTTTTACATACCAAATAATAAGAATCACAATGAGCTAATTGATGAATTTGACAATTATTGACAAATTCCTATAATGAAGAGACAGATAACTTAGAATAAACAAAAGCATAACACATGATATTTCTTGAATAACAAACGCTATCAATATAAAAAGAAAACCTTAAAAAAGATTATGACATGAAACTTTTACAAAGTATATAAATTTAATTAGCAAATTTGGCGCAAGAAATTAAAACGGTATGAATTCGTTTTTTTTTTTTCATGGTAAAAAAATAATTCTCAAGAGAATTTAATGTTGACTTTTTACAGTATACTCAACTTATAATCCAAATGTAATTTATGATATAATGCAGAATTGCAGCTGAAATAAATTTGATGGGTTAGAATCTTCTTTCAGAATGAAATTGTCCCAAAGTAAAGAGAGTGGAGTGTTAGCAACTAAAAATATTTCTGCTGACTGTTATAGGAATAGTCTTGGAGTGGGCATTCATATAAAGTCACCAGGAACCTTTAGATCATTAGAACAAGTAGGAACACCTTAAACTGTAGACAAAAATAACAGGATCACAAGAAGCACCGAATAGAAGATATGACGCCCTGTGATGCAACTAAATTTTGCCCAGTACATTACATTTATGATACTCATATATAGTCAGTGATTGGCTAGCAAAAAAAAATCATTTGCATAGCTGGTGACAAGGGGTACTCGACTATGTTGACTATTTGTTTTTATCAAATTATTCTTGGGTTTGCTCGTTTTCACAAGGAGTGTAGAGTCGCGATTTGGACCCGTAACGATGCTCGCAGTCGCGATTTGGACCCGTAACGATGCTCGCAGTCGCGATTTGGACCCGTAACGATGCTCGCAGTCGCGATTTGGACCCGTAACGATGCTCGCAGTCGCGATTTGGACCCGTAACGATGCTCGCAGTCGCGATTTGGACCCGTAACGATGCTCGCAGTCGCGATTTGGACCCGTAACGATGCTCGCAGTCGCGATTTGGACCCGTAACGATGCTCGCAGTCGCGATTTGGACCCGTAACGATGCTCGCAGTCGCGATTTGGACCCGTAACGATGCTCGCAGTCGCGATTTGGACCCGTCAGATTTTTAACCTCCAAATAATCGATAGACCATCTGAATATTAAAAGATTTTAAAATAAGGAGTCAAAGTCGGAATTATTGGAATCTTTGGAGTCAGTCGGACTTTATACATACCAGCTCCGCAACTTAGGTTTTTTAATACAATTTTTATGCACTCAACAGAGAAAAGTGAAACTAAATATAACCCAATAAATCCATTTCTTTTATTTAATTAGATTTTTCTTTTGTTAAAAAAAATAAATAAAAAAAAAATAAATATTTTTCTACGTTCTTATTCAATCGATTCATTTAACTGCTCAAAATACTGAATAGTTTTTCCTTAGACATATTCTTGCTTTGATGTTTTTCTTGTAAAAAAAAAAATAATACCAATATCAGAATAATAAAATGACACGGAACTTAGTATGAATGAGTGACTAATAGTTGCTCTTAAAATAATAATACACAGCAGAAACCGAGTTTATTCTAGTTAATTAATTTTCACTATAATAAAAAGAAAAAATTCATAAAAAAGGTTTAAAGCCAAACAATGCGATTTAAAAAAAATGTCTATACTTTAAAATTTTACTTTATGTTGATAAAAAAAAAAAAAAAAAAAAAAAAAAAAAAAACAATCAATATTTTAAAATTTTATTTTAAATTAAATTTAAAATAAAATTTTAAGATATAAAAACAAATGACTATATTTTTTAATTTTATTTTTTAAATATTTAAAAAATAACTCACATTGTTTAGTTTATAACCGTTTTTAATTATAATTCAAATTTCAACAATGCTTTCAAAAGAGTAATATTCACTAATTCTTAAAAAAATACATTTGTCAAAGAATTGCAGTTCATTGGCAACAATATGTGAGCCTGTACTTGCTCAATTCCACCTGGGTGATCTTACAGAAAGCGTATGATGTTGATAAATCCTAAAGCACTTCATCATCATCATCATATTCGGTTTAACGTCTGCTTTACATGCTAGCATGTGTTGGACGGTTTTTAGAAACTGACTTTCAACTTAACCTATCTCTGGCAAAGTCTTTTTTATACACTTTTCTCAAATCCATCTTTATCACTTCCTCCTATGTTTTCCTGTCAACTGACCCTGCTACTTCAACTGTTCTACATGTATTAACCCTGTGGCACAATGAGTCATTCAGTCAGAAAGAAATCGTGGTACTGTTTTGAAATAACTATTGTCGGCAAGTGCATTGAGGTCAACGCAGGTGGTCTACTATATTTGATGCGTTGACAACTTTCCAGAACGAGCGGGAGCTTGATATACAAACTTTGAAATGTTGAAAACTCCGGCATGAATTGAGTAGGGGTAGTATTTTTGAGTGACAGGCACCCTCAGAGCTAAGAATTCAGTTTTGCAACTGACAGCGACTAGAACAAACACTTGTCTAAAGACTACTCCGACTACAGCAGTCAGTGTTTGTTGCAATATCATATAGCAATACTTGGCTGATAAAATGGAATGTTAAGAATAAATTATATTTTTTTAAAAGACTAAAATATCTTGTCCATTCTTGTACCCAGCCATTTTTTTTCATCTCGCAGACTAATCTTTTTGTCCCTGTAACCAAACACTTTCTGACAGAAGCAGAAATGTAATGCCAAAAGATGCTTAACGCCAAAGTTCAGACCAGCTGCATCAATATCAGTTTTGCGGATCTGAAATTCACAACGTGGGTGCAGAGCTATTGACGGAGTAACTGGTCAGAACTTAGATGACACTCATGACAGCAAGCTTACTCCGGACTATCTGAGATAGAACCCGGATCATGTCACACAGAATACAACACTAACTACCCGGGCTATCCCACACCACAATGTATTGTCAAAACCCAAACACTCATCCATTCTTTCAATGTGACCAAACCAACCAAGTCTCCTCTTCTGCACACATCTCCCTACAATATCCAAATTTAATCTTCCTCTGAGCTCATCAGATCTAAAAGTTTATCTGGTCACATTTGGTATTAAAATAACTATAGCATAGATGGTACTTCGCCCAGGTATAAAACGAAACAAATATGGATATTGTTGGAAAGCAGTACATTCGAAATGGCAATGGGATGATAGCAATAAATGAGTAGGCCAAGAAGGATGTTTGGAAATGTTATTATGAGAGATTATTGAATATTGAGCTTTCATGGGACTGAGAAAATCTAGAAGTTGCAGGAGCGGTATCTGATCCACCGTAAAGAATTGAGAAAGAAATGATACAGGAAACTGAGTAAGATGAAGAAGCATAAAGCTAATCATCATCATTATATTCACTAAACTGATGATGATGCCACTGTTGATGTGATTTGATTAATATCCATATACTAGGATTGTTACCTGGAGCATGGTTTGGTTTGTTTTACGGCATATCAACCATCTATGGGTTATTTAATGTGAAATAAAGTTGCCAAACATAATTCTATAGCTAGGGTAATCATTTATGATCTCAGAATACATTGCATTACTCTTAGAAAAGAAATTTTACAGAGAGGGGACCCTCATTACCCTAAAAATAAAACAAAAAAAAAAACACTACTCCCAGCATACATTGTTCGTAGAAGGAAATTTCACAGTGAGAGTGGGAACATTACTCCTAGAAAACATTTCTTTTAGAAGGAAATCTTACAGAGAGGGCAGGGGCATTATTCTCAGAAAACACTAACTCCAGAAAACATTACTCTTTAGCATTGATAATCTTTGTTCTCAACACGATTGGGGCTCAGCCACCATTTTCTAGTATCCATTTGGGAAGAAAATAAAAATCTTATTTGATTTTGGTTTTTTGAAGAATCAGATTGAATAATATGGTTGAGGATGAACCTATAGATATTAGGGCATGACATGACCAGCCGACTGATCGGATCGGGTCTCTCCGATCTCTCTAGCCGAAATAAGGGCCACAGTGGAAAAATAGCTTACCCACCAGGATTCTGTCCTATGGGCTCACGGGTCGCCACCTACGGCCTACAGATGGCTCAGTTTTTTTTATTTCTGTTTATCCCTCTGCATGAGGTTGCAGTCAGCGAATTTGTGGCCCCCGCTGACAACAAAATAGAGTTAAAAAGTATGTGTAACACCTTTCTTTTTTTTAAATATTTATATCCCTGCTCTACCCCTCTTTATCATCCCTCTCTCACTATCTCTGGAAACAAAAATCATTGATGAATTACATATTTTTTTCTTTCTTAAATCGCTCTTAAATGCCGATCCCTTGACTAATTCTGTTCTTGTTGACCCCAAAAAGATTGATTTAAAAAAAAAAAAAAAAAGTGCCTATATTTTGTCTGAGGTAATGTTGAAAAAGAATATATCAGCTTTGTGGGTGTGTCTTGTGTCGTTTGACTTTTACCTGGACAGACAAATTTCCTTTATATGGAATCCATAGATCTGATCAATGTTTTTCATGCTTATTTTGATAGCTCGGAGTTTTCGTTGTCTTAACATTGTGTGTGTTCATGTGTACACACACACACACACACCAAAAGAACAAGTTTATAAAAAAAAAAAATTAACAAAGGGTAGGAAAAAACAATACTCACTTCTTTCTGTTGTTTTTCAAGTTCCCTCATTCGTATTTCACGAGCCTCATTTCTCGCTGCTCGCTTGGCAGCCAATTTGGCTTCAGCCTGAAAGGAAAAACAGAAGAGACCATGAGTTCCTGAACTCTCCAAAATGGCCAAGACATTACAAAATGGCCACGTACAACAATTGATAGCAAAAAGGTTACTGCATAAACATAGGATGAAAAGAGAAATCAAGAAAAAGAGAAACAGAATTAAAGAACTTCATAAAAACCTGATCACCTCTTCAACACTTCATATAAAGATGAGATCAAAGTGATGCCATACTTGCGTTGCTGCTAGGCATATTATAGGTATCACAGTGAATGAGCTGTTTAGGTACGAATTATCAGTAATTTAAAAAATCAGTGAAAATATTGGGTTCAGTTATGAAGTGTGCCAAAAATTGATCAGAAAAAGAAATTGATCGATCATACACAATATAAAAAAAATGTTTTAAAACAAGTTATGAGTGTTAGATACATAAGAAAAAAAAAATATGTTAATAAATCAAAACAAACAAAAGGGATTCTTTAGTATAACAGGGGTGCGTTCAGACAAATTCATATATTTCATTTTTAGTTTAGGAGCATAACTGAACCATGATACTTGACCTTTTACCTTTAAACTTTAATTAAAGTCAGAAATTACTTTCTATTCGATAGTTTTAAGACTTTAGCGATACAATAAACCACAAGAATGTTGAAATATCAAGATATGGCTGACTTGTTTACTATCTTGATATTTCAACATTCTAAAGTTTATGTCAACCCCCTGAGCACTGATTTTTTTTGTAGAAAAATGATTTTTTACACCTATTTTTTAAATATGATTCTGTAAGCTTAACTTTTCATTGCACGTGCAAACAATGTATATGACATTTGTAGCATATACGTAGGACTATCAAAAATAAATTGTAAAATTTTTGTGATGGAGGCCATCTTGAATTTATAATGAAGTTGACCATCCGCTAATGGAAAATTGTCATTTTGTCATTCACATATTAGTCAATTTGTCCCCTTGTTCTACACCTAGCCAGAGCTACCCTTCCTTGTTCCCTCCCCCTATTAGAGGTGGTAGACTTGTCGCAATTTTGCGACAGCTGCACTAAGAGGATTTAATAGACACAAAGATTCAAAATTACTCGCAAAGTTTCAAATGGCCATTTTTCTAAAATTAAAATAGCCGACTTATATTGTGAGTGTTCGAAATTTGAAATCAATTCTGAAGTCTTCGAAAGTAATTTCTGGCTTGAATTTTAAGCTTAAAGGCAAAAGTCAAGTATTATGGTTCGTTTGTCTAAACCAAAGGTAGAGATGGATTTTTTTTAACGTGCCCCTGTTGTATCAACGAACGTATATTTCCACTAGTGGTGGTATTACTATTAACAAAAGAAAAAAATATACCACACTGCAGTCAAGGAAGGTGTAGAAATGTTGTTGGCATTGAATAAGGTCGAAAAAGAAAAGATGTGGTATCATATCTCATCGATGAAAGACAAAAATCTTTGTTCTTCGGAATAAGGTGGTGGTATCTCAATTATGAATTCCCCATTATTAAATAACATTTCTTTATGTAATATTTGTCAGATATCTATTAGTAATAATATTCTATAAAATTTTTTTTTTTTTTTTAAATGTTATCTCAATGAGGCAAATTCATCAGAAAAACCATCAATCCGGTTCCATTTCGGGATTGGAAGAAACTGTGTGGTGGCCAACTCAAAACGTGGCTTCAGCAAGATGCAGAAGTGATTATTGGTCCATGTATCTACAGTGTCCGCTGGAGGAATCAAGTCTGGCTGTCACTCATATGAAAGTTAGCAATGGACCCCATGCTTGGTCGGTTCTAATTTAAGACTCAGTGAATTCATTAGAAGGAGTCGGCTCAACGGACTTAGGGTGAATACGGTCACAAGTCTGTTTCCAAAACTGTAGAGAAAACAATGATTTGGTTGTCGCAATGATGGCAGAAGTATTTCCATGCATCACTGCCTGTAACAGCCACTCTATTTCACAAGGCTCATCGTTAAAACTAGAAGGAGCAACCCCAGAAATCTCCACTGCCACTGGAGTAGGAAATAAATTTGTCTGTTGGAGAACAATATCTATCTACATAAACTTATGAAGACTTTCGCAATTAAAAAGTCATATTTTTAGACCGATTTATTAAAAGCTGTTTATTCTAACTTTATGTTTTGAAAGAAATCGTATTAATTTATTAATTAACGAGAACAATGACTATTTACGTGTGTTTCATAGCCATGGAAATGGTCCTCTCCAATAGACAAAGAGATTTTGAAACACGTAAACAAAAAACACGCAACATTCCTTTTGAAGAAACCTATTTCAGTTTTTTCCGATTGGATAAATATAAACACGAATTCAATCTTTTTACACCTGTTGCTGTTTAGGTTTTTAACTAGTGTCAAAAATGACAAAAAAAAAAAACAAACAAAAAAATGCTTCACCAGTGTTTGCACTCACTATTTATATAGATTACTAAAATATTCATACAAAATCCTAGAATTACATCGGTAATTTCATTTTTCCGTAAACGTTACTATTGACGACATAAATTATTTTAAAGGAAATACAGTTGAGAAATTATTCAAAAACTATTTATCTACTCATTTGCGTTCAATAATTTTAATATAAGTCATAAGCATTTTAAGTACCGTAAATATTGGTTGTGAGTAAAGTAATAAGGGGTCCGATACCTTATTTCCTGTCAAGCAAAATGTCTGACTCATTATTACTTAAGTCACAACCAATAATTACGGAACTTAAAATATTTATAACTTCTATTAAGTATTTTTTTAAATTTGACACAAATGAGTCGATAAATCAAAATAAATTCTTGGGACTAATTTCCCAATTGCATTTCCTTTAAAATAAATTATGTCGCCAATCGTAACGTTTACTAATTTTTCATATAAATTATTATCATTTCTGATAACCTAAAGAAGAAAAAATATCTGCCGGACTATTCATGTACAGATGAAAAGTGTGCACGGTGACAAGCAAGATATCAGTTTTAGTAGTATATAGATGAAACAATTGTAACAGGATTTTATAATAAATATTTAAAGTAATGTTAAAACAAAAGGTGAAATTACAGGGTATATTTTAATGAAAGAAACAAAAAGTGGATTTACACAATGAAAACAAAGGATAACGGATGAAACAAAACAGGTCCTTTTTTAGGGGCCAAAAAATGAAGCATTGAATCAATAACAAAAACAAGTACAATATTAAAAAGGGGACAAGCCAAAAAACATGTGTAAACAAAAGGCAATAAACATTTAGGGATTGGAGAGACAATAACAATGATTATGAAAACAGATTGATTGATTAAATTCTCTCTCTCTCTCTCTCTCTCTCTCTCTCTCTCTCTCTCTCTCAAGGGCAGAGTTAAACAGACGGTCTTTTTGTTTTTTAATGCGAGGAGGGGGGGGGGTCCAGCTCGTCAAAAAAAGGGCACACTGAATTGGGACAAAAAAATTAAAATTGCCTCAGTTTAGAAGGATTTATCCTTCGTTGACCAAGAGGGGGTCCATTTTAAATATAATTATATTCACATTACTAAATTCATGGAGGGTTGTGGAAGGAAGGATGACTAAGCTCTTATGTTTTCCAAGACTGATTGGGACTATATAGTACTAGCTGTACCAACACGGTGTTGTCCAGGACGCAGTAAAGTATTTTTAGGGTACTTGTACGGTTTACGACCCAATCTCCGGCAACTTTGTGTCAGCATCTTCCGGCAAAAACTTTGAAGAGTTGTTTAGTTTTATTTTTTTCGTCAAAAAAAAAAGAATTATTTATTTGAAACTTTTCTTGAAACTTTTTCCATATAATTAAAACATACAGTGACTTTTCTTCTTGCTTTACTTTTTTTTCAGTGGTTTTGTCTTGTTTGATTACAACGCTGCGTTTTGAATTTATCGGCTGGCAGTATTATCGCCTATACAGTGTACAGTATACACCAATTTTGTTTGAATTTTTTAACAAACTGTTTAGACGGTCGATTTTACATTTACCAGAGAAAAAACGAAAGTGAAATTCGCAGAAAAGTTATATTGTTTAATTTAACTTAAAATAACGACTGAAGAGGCAATGGCATGTTGGTTCATCGTTAAAAAATTATTTGTTTTTGCCAAAAGGTAAAATGATCTTATAACAAAGTGAAATTGAAATACAATACATTTTTTTTAAGTTAATTAACTTTCTCTTTTAGGACAATATAGACATAGTACAAAATAATATATACATATTTTTAAACAGCTGTTACATGTCGGTCATTTCCCTTCCCCTTTTTAAATCTGATTTTTGTTAAGTTTAATTAAATTACGGTATCGTCTGGTCATTGCATTAATTGAATACATTTTTTTTTAATTATAATATACATAAAAAAAGTTAATTTGAAAAGTTTCGTTTAAATGTGCCAAACAGAAAATAACATGTCTGACAATTTTATCTATCTATATAAAGTTAGATATGTTTATATATTTGTATGTAAGGGATTCACTCCTAAACTAATAAACCGATCATTATAAATTTTAAAACACAGCTGCTAGACGTAAGGGGTTCAAATGTGGGCTATATTTAGTTTTATGCACATTCTGAAATTCCTCCAAATAGCCTTTATCTTTCTTAAAAGTTAATTTTCTGTTTTTTGTTAATTTACTGCCAGTATGTTTAAATGTGTATTCTTACTTTTCTACTCTTTAATCAATTTTGCTTGCAAGTCAAAATCAGTAAATTGAACCAGTTATAACGATTCAAAGGGTGTATAAATTATTTTGGGACACCCTGTATATAAAGTTAGGTATGTGTATATATGTTTATATATTTGCATGTACATGATTCACACCTAAACTAATTAACCGATCATTATGAATTTTGGAACACAGCTGCTAGGTGTAAGAGGTTCAAATGTGGGATATATTTAGTTTAATTTATGCAAAAAAGAGTAAAAAGAAGGTTGAAGCCCTTCGTAAAAATTCAGATACCTCCGATTTTTGTGAAATTTTAACAATAGTTAATCCAATAATCAATATTCCCCAAACTTCAATTTCTTTGGAGTATTTTTAGGGTTTTTTGGAGGCATAATATGAGCACAACTTCCTATTTGAAAATTCAAATATATCAGATTTGCATTTGAATTTGATCCATAGTCATAATACATTAATGAAGCAAGATTTCCTGAATTTCAAAAGACCTTATGATTTTCTAATTAAACAATTATTTTCTATTTTATTATTACACACGGTTCTATTTAAGCATTTTTTATATCATGGATAGAAAATTAGCATTTTGGGTGAAAAAAATCTTTTCAGCTCGATTTACTTCTCGGGGTTCTACATTGTAAATTACTCCACACATACGCACGCAGAGCGGCCAAGAAAACAAGTCAGTGAATAACCCCCCCCCCTCCCTTCGCCATTAATTTTTTTTTTTTTCATTACAGAATTAAATTCGATCATAATGCATTTCGGTTCATTTCTGCACCAGTCTGCCATTGTATTCTTTTGTTAAATAGTAAATTTAAAACACACACACACACCGGCCAAGGAAACAAGTCAGTGAGTATCCTACCATTCACCCCCGTCTTTTCTCTTAATTTCTTGTAAGAAAATAGTTACATTTTTTGAAAGAAAATCATGAATGCATGTTATTTAGGGAAAAAAAAATCAGTTTTGCAATAAAAATCAATCAGACGTCTTTAAATCTCAAATATTTCTGATTTTTTGACTGTGCCATTTTTTTTTTACAATTTCTTTTTCTTTTTTTAAAAAATAGGATTTTGAAGGTTGAATTTAAGTTGAATTTAATTATTACGGTATCTTTTAGTCATTAAATTATTAATTCAACCATTTGTTAAACGCTCACGGCTTTTCTGCATTTCATCTTTGGCAATCGGACGATTTCATTTGCTAAAATGGGTGTGGAAGGTGATAATGTACGTACAAATGAAGGTACACGCGTAGTATTATGATTATTATACAGATAATGGAACAAATTGCCAGATCAGTGATAGTGTTGAACATTTTAAGCTAGAATTCAGAAATAACGGTAAAAATGGGAATTTTTAAGAACTATCAGATAAAATATACAACAGGATTTGATCTGTATCCTCCAAGACGCCCACTCCCCATTTTTATTCCCCCCTCCCCCCCCCCAAAAAAAATGATACCCATCATGGCGAACACCACACAATTCATGCCTCTGAATTCCATCCAGCTTTTTCTTTTTCATCCCCTAACTCCTCATAGAAACTGTCTTGCTTGTTTTCGGCTCTTGAAACAACAGTGAGCAGCCCATACCTAGATAGATTTGAGAGGGTCCTATTAACCACCACACTTTGCATTTTATTTTTCAGCAATCTGTTTTTTTAGTAGCTAATGAAAAGGGAGCCTTCTGGTTGCCTTTGACTATGGTGTACAACTTGACTTTTTTTTTTTACCTACGTGTTGCTACATTTGATGAAAGAATATCAAATATTCTAATTCTTTAAGACGATGACCAAAGAGACATAACAAACAAACAAATCTAAAGAATCCATTTAAAAAAAAAAAAGTTACACATGAAAAATCTTCAACAAACAAAAAGATTGTCACTATTTAATAATAAAGGTTTTGATAGTTTTTTTTGTTTGAGTATTTTTCATCATGTATCACTTTTTATTTATTTTTTAGTCAGAGTCAGACAATTTTAACTGACTGACACCTGAAATTTTAAAAGGTCCGACTCCTAATGTAGCACTTGAGATTTGGTTTTGATTGTTCTGAATTATAAAATCAATACGGATATAAGGGAGATAACCAGATTTGTACTTTCGTTTGTTGATTACAAAGTTATCGCCTTGAAGAAAAAAACAACAGAGACAAGGCTCAGTAATTTCTACTATTCAAACTACTGTTCCATCTTGGATGTTATTCTCAAAACGTTTCGGTTGAAGTAACCTCCTACTTTCTTCAGGTGCAACTTGTCGAACTCAGGAATCTGTACGGAATTTCGAACAGACCCCTTTATTTAATTCATGGGGGTAACTTATTCTTGTTCGTCAGCCATGACTGGGTAGAAGTCTTAAGTAATTCGTAATTGTATTCTTAGTATCGCCCACACTGAGGATTTAACCTTCAGCCTCCATAAGATTGTCGCTTAGAACTGATTATACTTAGCACTCTTATCTGTTGTGCCAGAGTCAGAGGTTACATCGGCCGAAACGTGAGAATAACATCCAAGATGAAAACAGTAGTCCGGATAATCCAAATAATCTATATTCATCTAAAATATTTCAAAACATAAGGCTCGGTAAGTTGTATAAAAATCAAGTTATTTGCTCCAACTCAACAACTCTGACTTGACATGATTTGGTTTGTTGGTTTCATGGCATTTTCTTTGGGTTATTTTTTTTATATAATACAGGCATAATTTAGTTTCTGATCTCAAGAGAGATTTTTGTCTAGTTACAAATAATTATAATTACTAGCAGGACCCGTGGAAATTCCACAGTGCTTTCTACATCAATCTGTATAATATACTGTTATAATAATATTCCTTTAAAAATAATGTCTGTCAGTGTCAATGCTATTAAGAAAAAAAATTACTCTTCTTTCATAAAAATTCTTTTTATTACCAGCGAAATATTCTTTAAATAAATAAAATGGATATGTGTCTTACCGTAAAAATAATTGTCAACTAAATATTCTTTAAACTAAGAAAACGAATGTCACTTTATAAAATGTATTTATTTAAAATTGAACCGTTTTAGTCGACGAGATGACGATTTCATTTCAGAACAATTAATTTTAAAATGGGTAAAGACAGAATTTTTTTTACGTCAGCGACATCAGATTAATCACTAATCACCATCTTTGCTAATTGGACGATCTCATTTTTTTTTTTTTTTTAAATATGTGTGAAGGATAACATACCCAGCTGACTTGTTTACAATGAAACAGAAATGCATTCTGGTGGATTTAACTTTGCGATTATATTATTTTAAATAAATTTTTTTTTTTTTTTTTTTAAATTTCGTTTTATTTCATGTTATTGCCTTTTGATTTCAAGGTACTTCTTCAGATTATGACCTAAGCTAACTTTGACCCCAACCCTAATCTGGAGAAGCACAGATTTCAATAAATATTCGATTAATAGTAAATAAAAGAAAAATAATTTGGTGTAATTATTCAAGTTCACACACACCTATATGTAATTTCGGAACAATTCATTTTAAAATGTGTAAAGTCAGAATTGTTTACCTTAACGACATCAGATTAATCACCAATCCTCAGACGATCTCATCTTTTTAAATGTGTGTGAACAGTGATAATGTACGTACGATCATGGAATGCCTTAGAATATTATTCTATAGATTGAACATTTCTATTGAAGACGAGGACATTATGATTACTCATAGAACATCTGTCTAGAAGTTTTTTTTAAATCAAATCAATAGCGTTACTAGAAATAGGATTAAGTTTATGTTTCAACTTCGAGACAGCTGCTATACTTTCAACAAGGATTTTTATTATTTTTAGTTTTAAATCTCGTTCTGAAAACTTTCCAATTCACACAAGAATCAATAAACTTTTATTTCTTTTTAGAATATTTTTCTCATTCTTTTCAGCTTTGAGTCAATCTCTAAGGAAGAAAAAACAAAACTAAAATAAAATCAGAGCTATATTCATCAGGCAACAACTGGGTAATACAAACAGTAAAAGAGTGATAATAGCCAACATGGTTATTATTAGCACAAGGTGATCTGTGTAGGTGGAAAAAGAAACGAAAACACACCCTAACAATCAATGAGATGAATATAGATTTTTTAAGTTGTAACTACTAGAAATGTCGAGATGACAAAATCAGCAAGAAATTTGAAACTTGGGACAAATTTACGATATCTATCACTCTCGCTTTTATCTGTCTCTCTCTCTCTATCTCTGCTATTTAAAAAGAAAAACATTCCTTGCCCCCTGGGTTTTCCTTCAAAAATATTTTTGCCATCATGGAGACGAGGTGGTTTACCTCTTCACTAGTTTGGTCAACTCTTTCTTGGTATAAGTTGGGGGCTTCTTCACTTACTTAACGTTTGTTTCCTTAAGAGATCTGAAGACCTTGGAAAGCATCACCACTGTCCGCCCTGTTCCGAGGCAGATTGTGCAGCAATGTAACTCCCGGTTCGAAGGGACACTTTCCAAACAGAGCGAGGAAAGGAGATAAAGTAAAAACGCCCCAATCGAGGAAGGATAACAAAAGAACACGAGCATGACATCATAGTCTCCCAAAATTGAAGTTTGTCAATAGAAATATTTTTTAAAACAAGATGTTAGCAGATTAAATGCTACTTTAGAAAACTCTTGTTCATTTAAAAAAAAAATTTAGTTGTCTTTGAAAGCAAAAAAAAAAACATTATATTATCTACTAGTAGGACTATCCGGCGTTGCCCGGAGCCATAGAAAAAATAGAAGAGGTTAAAAAGTGTGTGTAACATTTTTCACCTCTGCCCAGCCCATTCCTCTCTTGTTTTAATCTATTGAAAATAATAATAATAATAATAATAATAATAATAATAATAATCTAAGTCACCTCTTCTTTTATATAATAGATAACATTGGAAATGACTACCCCCCCCCCCCCTGGCGAAACCTTGGTCAGTCGACCTCCCAAAGAATGAATATTTTTAAATTTTAGATATTATTTATCCAAAGCAACGCTGATCAAGAATGTACAAACTTTGTGGGTGTTTGTTTTGTAGTTTAAAAAAAAAAATTTTTTTTTTACTTTTAGCCGGACACACACCACCTACCATTTATATAATAGATTACCAATGGAGATTTTGTATCTGTTTGTCTAAACTATACTAATATTTCTATTAATGTTCTATTGTACTATCTTTCAATGCTCATTTGGGTGGAGAGGTAGTGTAATATTTGTTCATTCGTCATGAGAACAGAGACAAATCTCAGGCATTACCTCCCCCGTTTAGTGTAGTATGTGTTATGTTGTCATACAATCCTCTCAGGCATTACCTCCTCTTTTCGGGAAGGGGAGTAGTGTAGTATATGTTCGATCGTAATGATACTATCCTTCCAGGCATCACCTTCATTTTCTTTTGCTGTTCTGTGGTCATGAAACCATCCTCTAGTAATTACCTTGGGAGGGAGGGGGTAGCGCAAGTCAACAAGAAATTGTCACAGTCGGCTGTTCATTAGCAAAGTAAAAACTTACATTATATATACTAGCCAGTTATAAAATTATGTTATAATTGTAATAATCCAAGGGAGAAGAATCTCTAAAACAAATCACACTAAAACATTGAAGAATTGATGGGAAATTTCCCTTATTCCACTGGGATGAAAAAAATCAAAAAAATCCGTACTCATGTAAAGTTAGTGGAGGGGGAAAAAAAAAAATAAATAAATAAAAAAAAAAGACTAAAGCGTTTCTCATCTGTCTTACTCTTATAGCATATTTAGGTAGTAACCCATAATTTAGACATGTTTTGTTGTATAACAAATGTACAACCTCTGTCACAAATGACGGGATAGCGGGAAATTATCTTTCACCAGTGTTCGTCACACTAATATTCATATAAGAAAGCGTCTGAAGCAAACGGTGAAGTTAAAAAAAAAAAAGAAAATGTTTCAAACTGGAAAGTTATAAAAGAAAAAAAAAACGTATGAATTGGAAGAGAAAGCAGAAATAAAGAAAAAAGAAAATGTTTCATAATGGAAATAGATTTGCTTTCTCAATTTCCCTAAATATTTTAAATGGACTCATCCGACTTTTTTTCTTTTTTTTTTTTTTTTTTTTACTTGCTAACTTTCCCGTGACAAGACAAATTATATATATATATATATATATATAGACACATACAAATAAATACACATTGCTCATAAAGTGGATGATGTAAAGATTGTCTCCTCATAAAATAAATTACAATTTCCCATAAAAAATACTAAATTGGTTAATTTCTAATCTAGATCTTTTTTAATTCAACATTCATTTAGAAAAAGATTATTAAATGCATCTAATTAGTTAAAAGTTATAATTTTCTACTAATTATTTTAAAATGTTAACATGCATCTCATGCCATTTTAAAATCTTACATGGGAAAAAAAATATAATACTAAAAACTGAATGTAATAATAAAAATGTAATTATGGTTGTCAAAATCTTTTGATATGTTTTAGATACCCCATATTTTAAAATAATACATTATTTACATTCGATATCAAAGCCATATCAAATTATCATGTGATGAAATTGAAAGACATAGGATTTTGATCTTGCATAGTTTAATATTTAACTGTTCATATTTTTCATCCATTTTCTATCCTTCCTTTTTGTTTGTATTTTGTACTTATCTTTCAAGTACCCACTCAGGTTTTTGATCTCTCCTCCCCCTCTCTTGACCGGATATTTTACCAAATTGTATCTATTTCACTTTTCTTTCCCTATCTCTCTCTATCTGCATTTTCTTATTGTTTTTTTTTCTATTCTTCTCTTCTTTTTGTCTAGTTTAAAGGTATGTGACGTGTGCATGTACGAGTGTGATGTGAAACTGTGAGGTCTCAACTTGGGACATAGAAATACTCAAACTTGTGTCTAAGGATGCAGTAAGCCACATGTGCATGTAATTATATATATATATATATATATATATATATATATATAATGTGTGCAGGTACATATTTATATGTATATATAAATATATATATATGGGTAGGATGTGAAACTGAGGTCCCAATTTGGGACATAGAAATACTCAAATTGGTGTTTGAGGATGCAGTAAGCCACATGTATGTGTGTGCATATCTATCTATATATCTCATTATATATATATATATATATATATATATTAGATAGATAAAGTTAGGTATGTATATATATATATATATATATATATGTACAGGGTAATCTAAACTAATGAACCGATCATTATGAATTTTGGAATATATATTCTAAAAAAAAAAAAAAGAAAAAAAAAAGAGGAATATGGGCACATTATTTTTTTGTAAATGTTAATTCTTAGGGGGTGCATATATGTAAAGTTTTATTTATTAATTTTTTATGAACCAATCATTATGAATTTTGGAATATATATTTTCGGCAACCCGGTGAGTAACATGGGCACATTTTTTTTGTAAACTTTACTATTTAAGGTGTGCGCCTACCCAAACTCGCACCTGCCATAAAAAAAACCTCAAAATGAATGAGATACAAAAATTTAATAGAGAAAAGAATCGCTCTACATCAAATTTTGAGTTATATTAAGTAATACATTTTTTTTTTTTTTTTAATATTTGGTGCGCGCATATGAGCGTCAATAATATGTATGTGCTTGGTAAAATCCTAAACTATTGAACCTGTCATTATGAATTATGGAATATGTATTCTATGCAACAAGATGTGGTAACTGGGCACATTTTTTAAAACTATACCATTTAAGGGAGTTCCACAGAAAAAAGTACCATACCCCCTGAAGATAAAAAAAAAAAAATAAAAAAAATAAGATTTAAAACTAATGCTATATCTATTGCTTATACCCATCATGGGATGAGTATTCTACTTGTGTGTGTGTGTGTGTGTGTGTGTGTGTGTGTGGGGGGGGTAGGATGTAAAACTGAGGTAAAACTTGGTACGTAGAAATACTCAAAATAGTGTCTGAGAGTGCAGTAAGCAGACAGAGCGAGAACTTCTTGGTCTGCATCAAGGCTTCAGAGGAGAAGATTAGTCTTATATAAAAACTTGCAGATCTATTGAGCCCTTTACTTGTCTCTAGGCTTCTTGATTTTGCCAGTGAGAGCTGTGATGTTTAAGCTACACTTGACTTAAAACCCGTATACAGGCATTGCTGACAGTTAACATCTTAAACATGTCAGCAATAATCATGCTTATCTAACAGACAGAACTGTTCAAAAGCCATCGGATGGCATGCAATGTATTATACTAGGTATCACAAACCAGTCTAGAGTTTAATGTGCAAAAATAGGTAAATATAGTGAAATTCTTTTCAATTTAAACGTGTGATAGCTCATTTTATTTTTTTTGGGGGGGGGGGGGGGGTATTTTGATAAAATTTGAATGTAAACAAAATTTAATCTTTTTATCAAGAAAAGGAATTGTACATTTATAGTTTTGTTTTTTATGTTACTATTTTTAGTGACGATCAATTTATTATTATGTTGGTGTTCACAATATTAATGCGCATGGTAAATTTTCTAATTTCCAACAAACTTTGAACGGTCATAATTCGGTGACTAATTGTGCTACCAAAATAAATTTGGTACCATTGTTTATGTTTTGCGAAGATCTGTGTGTCCACGGCAAAAGTTTTTAGATACAATAGAAATGGAATTTTGGTTTGTGATACAAAGTTCTTTTAAATAGTCAGTCAAGGAAAATGGATCCATAGCTAAGTTAGCCTGCATTTTCAACTATACACCGCACCAATAGCACACAAGACAGCAAATTTTCTCATTTCTAACAAAATTTGAATGGTCACAATTTGGTGGATGATTGCGCTACCAAAATAAACCAGGTATCATTGTTTATGTTTTGCCCACATTAAAAGTTTTTAGATATAATGAAAATAAAATACGAGTATCATAGCGAAGTTAAAATTCTGGTATTGTAATTAAATTAAATTTCTTGTATTGTGACAACCCATCTAGTAATATTACCGACTTTGGTTAGTAATAACAGGCTAAATTGTCATCATAATTTCTCTAATGTGCAATTAAACTAATTGCTATAATAATTTCTATGCGGACATGTGCGTTGACTGAATGTGAGAACAAAGACAGTGATAAGATCAAATATATTTTAAACTATAAACCAGCTATCTTGATACTAGCCGTCACTGACCGTAGTTGCAAATATACTTATCGTGTTGGCCGGAGGACGGTCTGACCATTTCAATGATGAAGACCCTCAACCACCAACAACCAAAATGATTGATAAAGCTACCACCACTAAGGGCTGTAGAGGGGGGGGGGGGTCTGAAGAGTGCAGCAGCATCGGAAGAGGGGGGGAGAGGGAATAGTTGCAGAGTCCCACTTACCCAACTCTCCCATCGTATGAAATCTGTGAACACGGACGGCTAGGAGGATACACAAAAAAATAGCACCATGTAGTAAGAATACATACACAAAACAACAGCACCATGTATTAAGAATGCATACACAAACAATAGCACCATGTAATACATACACAAAAAAAATAGCAACATGTAACACTACATACACAAAAAGAAATAGCAACATGTAACATTACATACACAAAAAGAAATAGCAACATTTAAACAGCCAATTATAAAAATCACACTGCATCAAAACTGATCAATACGGTCAAGACAAACATGGCTACTGCAAAAGATGGATTGGATGTCTAAAGATTTCCAATTTCAAGAAACAAGTCCAACAAAATAAAGCTATTTTTGTCTGAATCTTTTGCCCATGAATAGATCAAATCTATTAATAATGGAGATTTGGTACCTATCTGTCTGAATACGAAAGTATACTATTACTATCTTTGAATGCTCAATTCAGAGGGGAGATAGTTTAGTATAGATCAGCTCATCATAATACCATCCTCCCAGGGATTATTACCGTCTTTTTTTTTTTGGGGGGGGGGGGGGTAATGTAATATATTTTCTGTTGTCATGAAATCATCCTTCCAGGCATTACTAATTCCTTGGAGGGATGGAGAAGTGTAGTATATGTTCATTCGTCATACTATCCTCCTCGGCTAGAAAAAAAAAATCAAATAATTTGCATTGATTTTATTCAGACTATTCGTCCAAAAAGAGGTGAGGTAACCCAGACAAACCTCCCTGCTGCCTGGCAGGTTTGAACTTTTTTTGAACATGAACTTGTGACGGCGGTCAACCTTGGTCGATTGAGCCGGCTCCTTCCAATGAATTCACTGCGTGCTGAATGAAGGCCGATCAAGCATGGTGGTCCATAGCCAATATTGAGAAAAGCAACAGACAGTCCTCCTGATTCTACCAACGAACGCCATAGATATGTGGATCAATAATCACCATTCTGGGGCACATTTTGAGTTGGCCACCACGCCACTTATTTATTTTTTTTAAATATCACCTTGCATGTTTGGCTCTGGATAATCAGAAGTTATGGGTTAGGTAACCCTGACAGAAACCTCCACCTCGGCCCCTGCGTCTACCCAGTAGCTGATGGCTCTTTTCCTCTCCAGAGCTCTGCCAACAGATGATGCCACTCTAAAAGTACCTTACTGTGCGGTATAAATGCAGTACCTCCCTAAAATCTAACCCTTTCTCACTGTGGTAGGGGCAGTGGCAACGTGGTCGTGTCAGAGCTATCCAGCTAAGAGGGCTCTGATGAAAATGCAGGAGTTGGCATCAGAATTCACCGTCCTCGCCTGTGTGCAGCAAGGAAAGACACGTCAGGCGTGGAACCACAAATCAATGGGGTAAAAGTGACAACATTGCTTTTGCGTCATTCCTTTGTGCGTTCTGAGCCAAACCTTCCCTGACTATGTAATAATATGCTGAACCAATTTTATTTTCGTACCTACGTTATCACCAATTTTTTTTTTTTTTTAAAGATGGGATCATCCTAGAGCCAACAATGCAATGCAAAATAAATAAATTAAAAAAATTAAAAAAATTCATCTTATGTCGGTGTTGTGTTGAACGTGATACTCAAATTAAAATATACTTTCTTGGACTTCAGGCTCGGATCAAATGGGTAGTATCTGTTCTCTTCAGTACTGATCGCGGTTTGTAAGCAATCTAATAATCAAGGTAATACACGTCGAATATATTCAACTATTTATTTGATTAATATTATTTTTCTAATATTTACGCAATCAACTTTTTTAACTTCTTTCTAATGTGTAATAGTAGTTTTGTTTGTAAGGTTTTACGGCACGTCAACCATTATTGGGTCATGTTATGCAGACACCATAGATATGTTTCACATATGATTAGTTTTCAGGTTAACTTGTTTTTATAGTGCATATTTTGTAAACAAATAGTCTAAACGATAGATTCTATTTAACCCCCACATAGGGATCTGACGGATATGACCACTATTAGAGTGGACCTAGAAGTAGCAGTAACTAAGGGCTGGCTCCACGCTTCTCAAAGCTCCCAAATTGGGGCCTCAATACTGGGTGCATTTTTTTTTAGGGGGGGAGGGAGGGATCGTACTCAGGACAGTAGAGACAGAGGCAGCTGTTCAGTCTCAAGAGACAATGGATACTCCCTGTAAGCGTGCCTGCGTGAGAAGTCTATTGTGAAGCAAGGATTGCACAATACCAACCACACCTCTCTTGAATCAGCAGTGTTTGAGTCCAGTGGCAAGGAGAAGTTCATGGCGACTGGAAACAATGCAGGGATAAGTAGAGAGCCTCCCCACATACAGCACCTGGTATTTCAAAATGGTCACCCATTTAGTACTGACCAGGCTAAACGTCGATTAACTAAGACTATAATGATACTAGAGTAATTCTACAGAATTTGAAACAAACTTCTTTTTTTTTTAAACTCTAACCCAAGTTTTAGCTCTAGTTCGGCAAAAGTCGAATTGGTTCAGTTCAAATTCTGTAAAAGCACCTATGCTAGTAGTCAGCTATAAACAGATTTAGGTTATCAGGAATTTAATGTTTTTATTTTTTTTAGATACACAAAATAGATGTTGGACAAGGCTTTCTGTAAGTGACTCTTTAGACAGGCGGCCGTTCTATCAAATCCTTAGTTTACCTTTTTTGCCCATAGCCATATCTGCCGGTAGATTACCATGTACACAAAAAGCATTAAAAAAAAAAAAAGTAGCCAAAAATGTTACATACAAAACAAAGCAAAATCAAAAATAAGATAAAAATAAAAGCAGAAACAATTATTTATTTACATTAATTTTGTTTTATAACAAGAAACTGCAACTGACAAAAAGTTTTAAAAAAATTTTTTTAAATGAATGTCAAAATTGGCCATTTGGAAGAATATTTAACATATCAGTGAAAAGGGTTACAGATTTTAAATTGAAATAAAAACTGTGTCAGAGATCGATATCGCTATTTAAAGAGTCCAAAGGGCGTAGATCCGAATGTTTAAAAAAAAAAAAAAAAAAAAGAAAAAAAAAAGCAACTTTGTAACAGGGTTTCAGAGTAAAAGAAGGTATATGGTCAAACTTCAAGGATTCTAAAAATTCGGTCTCCGTATTTTAAATTCTTCCAATATTCAGGCTGTCTGTTGATTCTTCAGAGATTAAAAAGTCAGACTCTGTAATTACGCAACACACGCACCTTAATCCTAACTCGTCAAGAAAAGAAACTGCTCCTTTGTTACAATCGGATAGCGTTTTATCATCGGTTACGACTGATGAAAGGTAAAAATTAATATTTCAAGGTCTACCAAAATTAGTGTTGGGTCGATTAATCAGAATTGGAAAAATCACAACTTTTTAGGGTATCATAAAAATGTGTGACTTTTTTCTGATGCCAAAAGCGATTCTTTTTTCTTTCTTTTTTTTTTGGGGGGGGGGGACCAAAATTTTCTATTGCTGGTACTAATGATAAAATGATAAATATTTATTGATTTTAAACTACCAGTAAAACTAAAATCTACAGGTCACCCTGCCACAAGTGTATTTTTACATTTGCGAAAATATATTCACATAGTACATTACAGTAAACCGAAAATTACAAAAAACAAAAAAACTATAGTTAAATATTTAGAGATTTCAAAAGAATTGGAATCGGAATAGAAAATTGTATCGGAATCGAGAATTTAGAACAGAATCGGTAATTGTATTGGAATCAGACAAAAATATTGGAATCGTCATATCACTAACCAAAATCCTCTCATTCTCGCTTACATTTTTCTTTGTCGACAGACAGCATATACAGCAAACAGATCACACTCTTCGTCGTAAGTAAGATATTACTTCCTGTGTCACGTGATACTGTTTTTACATCGCATTTTCCTTGTGATAAAGAGTGATGAGATGGCAAGGAAATTTGAAAGTAAATTCTTTGTTATTGACTGAAGCTATTTTCCAAAAGGCCAACTGACAGAGGCAAGGTTTCAGCAGAATAAAAATAGAAAGCTTTGTTTAAAAAGAAAAGAAATAATGGTAGAAGCGGCAACACGTTATTAGAATTGCCATGCAAAGCAGCAAATAAAAAAAGATGGCAAAAACAAACAAAAAAAAATAGCAAAAGAAAGAAAAATGGCAAAAAACAATCTTGAACATTAAAGGTGGCTCTATAAAAATTGAAAATATTAGTTTAAAACAAATATTTTATTAACGACGTTGGATCAGAAAGAGATCAGTCGGAATTCTGTAGAATCTGATATCGGAAATCAAATGGAAAAAAATTAGACAATCATATAATAAAATTTTTAAAAATGTAAAGAAAAAAGGGGGGAAAAAAAAAAAGAAATTTTTTTTTCAGGATTATAGTCACAGATTCAAATGAGGTTTTAATAACTCTTAAATCAGGCAGTTTGGTTATTATCCTCCTGTATTGAAAAAGATTTAATTGTTAAGAATTTAAAACAGATACATATGAAATATAATAGCGTTATTATTTTTCTGTAGTGAAAAAGATAAATTTTATAGGTTTTAAGTCGAAATTACAATTTATTTATTATCTTCCTGTAATTGAAAAAAATGCAATTTGTTAAGACTTACAACAATGATAGCATATATATAAAATTCAGTATCTACATTTCAATTAACTTTGTTATATATATATTACATACATACATATATAGTACCCCCCCCCCCCCCCGCTATTTGTGAGGGTTACGTTCCAGGCACCTGCGAATAGATTTTGATACCTCAAAGTTCACTGAAAGTCGGGTTTTTGTACATTAGCATGAGTTTTTTTGCATGAAAGCCACCAAATTAGCGTAGATTAGCCCTTTCTGCTTGCAAGTTGGTTGATTTTTTGTTTTTAATATTTCAGTTTCGTATAAAGATCGCAAAAAATTGGAATGAGCCGCATTTAATATGAATCCTACAGAATAATCAGCATTTTTAATTGCGTTCTTTTTTTTTTTTTTGTCATATTGGCCTTAGACTTAAATGACAATCATGTTTGTAAGTTCTACCAAATTTATGAAGAAAATGTTAAGTCAATGCCTATGCTAAAAATCTGCGAATTTGTGAAACTGCGAATAATGGGGGGGGGGGGTCCATTGTATATATATATATATATATATATATCCTGTAAGTTGAAAAAACAAAGTGCTCGATTATAGGTTCTACTATCATTACAGTGTATGTTGTGTGTACTAGGGTTTCACCAATCTGTCCATGCCGGGTCTGGGATAGAAACCGGCTTATAGTGGCAGACCGATTCTTCAGCACTGTCTAGTAGGCGAAGACTGTTTCTTTTTTTTTTGTGGGATTCTTAAAGACAATGTTTAAAGCAGAAAGCTTGAAACAATTGCTAAAAATCTAAGAGTAACAATTGAAGAAGAATGTGCTCATGTACTGGAGTAAATGTTGTAGAATGTCTGTAGGGCTATTTCTTCATGATAGGAAAAGTGTATTGAAAAGAACAGGTTAGGGTGAGGTTTCATTTTATGAACATTCTGAAATTACCCCAAGAAGCCTTTATCTTTATTAAAAGTTAATTTTCTGTTTTTGTTAATTTTACTGTCAGTATGTTTAAATGTGTATGCTTACTTTTCTACTCTTTCATCAATCTTGTTTGCAAGTCAAAATCAGTAAATTGAACGAGTTATAATGATTCAAAGGGTGTATAAATTATTTTGGGACACCCTGTATATAAAGTTAGGTATGTGTATATGTTTATAGATTTGTATGTACAGGATTCACACCTAAACTAATTAACCGATCATTATGAATTTTGGAACACAGCTGCTAGGTGTAAGAGATCCAAATGTGGGCTATATTTAGTTTAATTTTATGCAAAAGGAGTAAAAAGGGGATGGAAACGTTTAGTGAAAATTCAGATATCTCAAATTTTTGTAAAACTTTAACAATGGGTATTAGATTTCAATCAATAAATACTCATCAAATTTTAGTTTCTTTGGAGTATTTAAAGGGATTTTAGGGGGGAGATAATATGAGCACAACTTCTCATTTGAAAATTCAAATATATCAGATTTGCATTGAATTTGATCCATAGTTATTAGACATCAATTAAGCAAGATTCCCTTAATTTCACTTTCTTCTAAAGAACCCATTAAGCTTAAGCATTAAATTAAAACTTTTTCCTAGAATTAAAATCATTTAATGGATTTTGATCAAAATTAGAATAAGGATTCTAGACATAAGTTTTAGCATTATTATATCTGGATTTTAATCTTCGTAAGGGGACATAAAAGTGATGCAAAACTGTTCTGTTTGGAGAATTAATTGTATCCGTCTGGGGACAGGTATTTTTCTAGTATATATATATATATATATATATAAAAGAGAAAAAAACAGAAAGGGCGGTAAATAGATAAATGACTTTATTATAATGATTAAAAATACAAATTCCATTATTCACGTGTAAAACAGTTTGTGTGGAAATAAGAGGATAAGTCCTTGTTCTCTTATCTGTACAGTTTGAAGAAGATAAACTTTTGTATATTTATCTAGATTCACTCGCACAACATTTGTTCTTTTCTAACTACGTCACTCACTTGGAACACGTTAGATGATGATGCATGGATGGTTTGGAGAAAAATAAGTTGTATTCACTTATTTTGCTCCAAGCTATAATCAATACATGATGCTATGTAAATATTTTTTACTTTCATTTTGTTCAGCTTTTTTTCCTTTAAACTGTGCCGTTTTTTGTCAAATTATTTTTTTTAATTCTTTAAATAGTATTTTGAAAATTTAATACAATTTTATGATATTGAATAGTCATTAAAGTATTTATTGAACCAAATTGTTATAAAACTATAATTCATTTTTGAATTGTAAAATTTTGAAAACGAGGCAAACTTATTTTCAAAAGCAACCTTTGCACGAGCTGCGCCCGGCGGTCAGTCAGCAACCTTTGCACGAGCTGCGCCCGGCGGTCAGTCAGCAACCTGCGCCCGGCGGTCAGTCAGCAACCTTTGCACGAGCTGCGCCCGGCGGTCAGTCAGCAACCTTTGCACGAGCTGCGCCCGGCGGTCAGTCAGCAACCTTTGCACGAGCTGCGCCCGGCGGTCAGTCAGCAACCTTTGCACGAGCTGCGCCCGGCGGTCAGTCAGCAACCTTTGCACGAGCTGCGCCCGGCGGTCAGTCAGCAACCTTTGCACGAGCTGCGCCCGGCGGTCAGTCAGCAACCTGCGCCCGGCGGTCAGTCAGCAACCTTTGCACGAGCTGCGCCCGGCGGTCAGTCAGCAACCTTTGCACGAGCTGCGCCCGGCGGTCAGTCAGCAACCTTTGCACGAGCTGCGCCCGGCGGTCAGTCAGCAACCTGCGCCCGGCGGTCAGTCAGCAACCTTTGCACGAGCTGCGCCCGGCGGTCAGTCAGCAACCTTTGCACGAGCTGCGCCCGGCGGTCAGTCAGCAACCTTTGCACGAGCTGCGCCCGGCAGTCAGTCAGCAACCTTTGCACGAGCTGCGCCCGGCGGTCAGTCAGCAACCTTTGCATGAGCTGTGTCTGGCGGTCAGTCAGCAACCTTTGCACGAGCTAAAGTCATTCTTTTTTGCAACCGGTTGTTCCTCTTTGGTAGAAAACGTGTGTGGAGACACTGGCGACAAAACCAATTGAAAGTCACAAAGGAAATGACAATTCAAAGTTACAAAGATAGAAATATGATCATTCAAAAGTTCATTCTGGACAACAAAAAAGGATGATGTCATTAGCATGAAATGCACTTGCTAGATGTAATGAATCTTCTCACACTGCTTCCCAACGATCAACTGTAGCGTAACTAAGGTAACAAGGACCATGACCCCTCCCAGTTGTAAATTGATCCTGTCCTGGGTCTGTGTGAAGAATACTAAATATAAATTATTTCCAAAGTCTAGTAGGCTGATGAGAGCATTGGTTAGAGGTTAGCTTGATGAGAGCATTGGTTAGAGGTTAGGATGGGCAGAAACAGGAAGGCAATTACATGATACACAATCTACTTACATGGGACGAATGTTTGACTTTATTAAGTTGAGTTGGCAGAAATAGAAAGGTATTTTTTTTATGAGTCATAAATGGAGAAATAAATGTTATTATTAGGTATCCCAAACCAGCCAGTTAAGTGTGCGAAAATGGGTAAATATAGTGAAATTCCCTTCAATTTCAACTTGTGGTAACTTGTTTATTTTTCTGGTTATTTAAATAAAATTTGGAGGTAAACAAAATTTAATCTTTTCTCTTGTGTCATTAATAGTTTTTATTTTCAGGTTACTTCAAGTTACTATTTTCAATGACAGGCGATTTATTTATTTTTTAATGTTGATCGTCTTCAACTTAATGCACACAATATCGTCTGTCTCTATGCATATAAAAACAGTTCCATTTTAAAGAAAAGGGGCCACTTTACATCAATATGGTCAGTTTAATATAGGGGTTTAAGTTGTCTTTCAAAAAAAAAAAAAATCCAAGTTGAAAAATTTAGTTAATCAAATTTTTGCTTTAAAACAATTTTTACAAAACTGTTTATAATGAATTATAAAAATAGTTCATGAGTTTCACCATGACTTCACGTTATCTGAGAGGAAGATAATCAGAAGGGACATTTTCTGCATTTACACCCTCTTCCCTTCTGCGAAGCAGTAACCGGAATTGAATTTCAGTACCTAATATTTACCATTATCTTAAAATTTAATCTATGACAAAGTTATTCAGTTTGTACAGATTTGGAATGTTATTGTTTGTTTGTTACAAATAGTTATTTTTAGAAAAATAAAATTATCTAAATGCTTCGTAACGATGACCTGTTTCAAATGTTGGTCATTGAAAAAAACCAATCATGACTATGTGTTTAGTTAAATGTTTACATCGTTTGAACTGAACTGAAATATGTGACAATTTCAGTCACAGGGGAAAAAACATTTGAAATAATGAAACGTTTAAACTTAAAATGTACTTTTGATTTGCATCTATTTAATTTTTTTTTTTTTTCAGAATAAAAACAATACCATTTGCTGTGATCAAAGTGTAGTATCTATTCTGTCCTCAGTCAGTGAAGAAGGTCTTTCTAGACTGAGGCAATTTTTATGTCCCAATCTAGAGTGTCTCTTTTCAGGGAGCTAGATTTTCCCCACATTACAAACCGACTTAATGTCTAACTCTGACAATCCATCCAGCTCATTAACCCTTATTCTCGAGTGTCTTTTAGCCTTGATAAGTCGTGATTCATTAGATCCAAATATTTTTTTTCAAAATTCGACTCCAAAATTAGATCTTTCTAGCAGACGCTTCCCTGCTATCTTTGACCCTTTGCTTAAAACATACAAAAACAATATATATATATTTGTATTGTATTAATAAAAGGTGAAACTGTTTACTCATTCCACCATTATGTCTTAATTTGCTTCAGTTTGTGTATCCGTTACATCTCTGCATTATATTGCCTTTTAATTTTCCTTTATATACGCATTAAATAATGCTTCAAGCAAACTACATTAATCTTATATATATATATATATATATATATATATATATATATATATAACGTATCAGCCTCCAGATATTATCATTTAGTCCATTAATTTGAAAAAAGTTTTTGTCATTGAATTAACGGTTCCATTTGAGGAAAATATTGACTGTGCACACCAGCACAAGTTGGAAACAAAGATCTACGAGAACAATGTGTTAGAAATGTCTGGAAAACCATTGTATTTCCTATCGAAGTCAGATGTCGAGGTTTTATTACTAACTCAAGCTCCACGTTCTTGAATAATCTTGATCTTTCCCCATCGGACAAGAGGAAATACATAAAGAATATACAAGACCAGGCTCCATCTGCATCAGTGTAGATATGGCAATCTCACAGAGTGATGACAATCCAACAATCTGGTATGGCTGGGGTGCTCTGGGCTAGTGGTAATGATACCTCAGCCCCGAAACGATGCCTAAACGCAGAGTTATCATCTGATGAAGGCTTTGTGATGTAACAATTATTGTATAAACATTACATCAATGTTTGTCGATTATAGAAATCGAGGTTAACAGAAGATTCAAATAAGTTTCACTAAGATTTAAATTTTTCACAGAATCTAAAGACACCATTGAAATTTTCCTTCGATTCCATCTGGGTCACTAGGGACAATTATCAGTTAGATCCATAAAATAACTGAAATATATTAGAAGTTAGAACGTAAAAAAAGCGAATTCATACTTTTTTTAAAAATAGATTTTCTTTGTTTCATAAAACAAAAATAAAATTGAATAAAGAATATTTAATTTAAGAATGTATTTAAAAAAAGGTTTAAACATTTAATTATTTTTATTTACATTTTTAAGATTTAAAATAAATAAAAAGAATTCGTTTTGATTCGTTAAAGGCATTTGCCATTTTACAGTTGCATGTAACAAACACGCAACGTCAACAAGTATTTATTTTTATTTAAGCAAACACCATCATGCTAACAGTTATTTTTGCTTTTTTACTACTTGACCTCAGATTGCAAATGTTTTTAACTTTTCTTTCAAGGCAAAAATTGTAAAAATGACTATATTTGAAATTATTTCTGACCAGCAATATATCTCCACACGGGTAATGCCGGATGAATCCTGCTAATATATATATATATATATATATATATATATACACACACACACACATACATACACACTTCCATTTTGTCACGTAAAAATTAGTGTGTAAAACGTGCGTTTTTTCTAGCACTTGGACGAAACAATTTCAAGTGATGAGTGAAAACGAGAAAGCAAATAAAACATCAGACTTACTCTACCGCTTGAAATGAATTTGGAAAGAAATTCTCCACTATAATAAAAGGTCAACAGTTTTTTTTTCTTTAGGTCATCAGAAATGATAATTTATATATGCAAAATTAGATTACTGACATAATTTTATACAAATATTTTAGTAATATATCTACATAAATAGTGAGTGCAAACACTGACAAAGCAATTTTTTGACGGAGAGTGTCCACTGCTAGCATGTTATGAAGATAAAGAGTTAAGTTTTGTTCACATTCAAATTTCATCAAAATAACCCCCCCCCCCCCCCAAAAAAAATGAATTATTGCAAGTTGCAATTGAAAGAAATTTCACTACATTTACTAGTTTTCACTAAACTCAGCCGGTTTGTGCTATCTAATAAAATTTCGATTTGTTGTAGAAAAAAAAAAAAAAAAATTAAGCCGAGTAGGTGTCCTATTCAACAATATAAGCAGTTTGAAATTAGAAAGTATGGATTTAAGAAAAAATTTAAGATTTTTTTTTTTTTTTAGAGAGGGACAAAATTTTGTTTCACCGGCATTATTCCGTATCCCTTTCTTACATATTTCTTATTTCATAACATTTTACCGTATAACTTTTTTTCCTAATTACTTTTGTTAAATAAGACCAACAATATTTTGATTCCTCGTCCAGTTATCTACTTTTTTATTTTCAAATAAAAAAAAAAATTCAATTACAATGAAGACACCTCGTGTTACTCCCTCACTTTAGTATTCACATTCTGATGTAACTTTTTTTTCTAGGTAATCAAATTTCGATTTTTGTTATGTCAAAATATAGCTTGGTAGGTGTTCTTTTCAACAACGTAAGCAGTTTTAAATTTGGTTCAGAACTGAATTAGATATTGATCTTAGAAAGTGCAAAACTACGGACTTAAGAATACTAACCAGTCACAGGTAAAACTTTTCCTGATTAATAAACAGTTTCCTTGGAAATGATTAGACTCATTTGTGGACAAGCTGCCGACTTACATTTCCTTGTGTAGCCGTCTTAGAGAAAGTAAACAGAATAAAGGCCAGTCGTTGCTTGTAGTAATGAAACGCTGACAGACTTTATCACGATCAGATCACATTTTAAGCATGACATTAAATATTTAGATAAGAGAAGTGAAATTAAGAACAAATATTCATAAAATGTGTGCATTCAATCGTCACGTTTAGTGACGAAAATGCGATTTCGAGCTTAAGCGTGACAGAACAACGAATCAATAGACGGAAGGACAGACAAAGCTCCTTATGGAGATGTCTGAATGCATTTAAAAACGCAATTTCAAGCCTAAGCTTGACAGACCAATAAAAAAAAAATGCTATTTCAAATTTAAGCGTGACAGGAAAAAGATAAATGCTATTTCAAACTTAAGCGTGACAGCCCAACAAAAAAAATAAATGTTGTTTTAAACTTAAGCGTGACAGGAAAAAGATAAATGCTATTTTAAATTTAAGTGTGACAGACCAATTACAAAAAAAATTAAGCATGACAGACTGACCAACAGACCGAGTATCTGTTGGACACATCTAAAATTAGACTAGAAAAAAAATTGATCTGTTGGGTCACCCATTGAGCTTTGCTTAGATTGTTTGAATCAGGAAACAGTGACGGGCAAAATAACTCCCCCCTTCCCGAAGGAGGGGGTAATATCTGGGAGGATGCCCTATTAGAACCATATCAAACCATACCACATCCATATAAAGGATCTTCTGAGAGAAAACATTCCCTAGGTTGCCAAAATGATGCCAAGAATTCCATCGGCTGGTATGAAAAGAAAGTGAGTTGATAAAGCCAGTTCAAATCCAAAAGAAGACTTTCTGTTCAGTATATCCCTACCTCTCTCTCCAGCTATGGGTTAAATAGTATTAATACTGTGGCCATGTTCCCTATTGTTTATATGGGACTATTCCAATCTTCTGTTTTTTTTTTAAAGTCAGTTTTATTACCTTTTTTAAGACACAGACAGACAGAGAGAGTGATAGTACCGTATAAAATTAGAGTTGGGGGAGGGTGGCAAACACCATACAGTGAGAGAGGGTGAGAATAATAGAAGAAACTTAGTAAGAGATGGGTCACTTGGTGAGTTAATTAGAACAATTAAAATCGATTTTAGTATAACTAGCTAGTATATATAACAAACGAACATATATTACACTACTTCCCCTAAAGGAGGAAGTAATGCAGAAGAGGACGGTAACAGAATAGATACTACACTAACCCCCAAAGGAAGTAGTAATGTCTGGGGGGGGGGGGGGGGGTTATGACCACAGAACAGATACCACACTACCCAATACCACTAAAAAAGGAGGCAATGCCCAGGAGGCTGCCCCTTCCCCAAAAAGATGAGGTAATGCTTAGGAGGATGGTATCATGACAACAGAACAGATACTACACTCCCCCCCCCCTCTGAATGGAGTATTGAAAGAAAGTACATAAGTATAGTTTGGGATTCAGACAGACAGATACCAAATCTCCATTAGTAATTATTGTCCATTTAATACGTGTTTAGCAATGAAAATTTGATTTCAAACTAAAGCGTGACAGGCAGGACAAAGCCCTCAGTGATGCGAGGAAGTATCTGAAAAAAAGAAACTATTACAATAATAAATAAAAAAAATCGGAAATTTATAAGTGACTTGGCTAACAACTTGCTTTTTATATAAATAGATTTTAACAAATGCATTTGTACCAGTATAACAAAGGTGTGACGATTCTGTTTCACTTTTATGACAGTGTTCTGGTGAACGTGGATATAACATTAAATGAACACTATTTTCTTTCTCTTATTTGCACATAATTGACAATTTATAACCAAGCTAGCAGGACTACCTGGCGTTACCCGAGGCAAAAGTATAACATATTTCTATCAAAACCTTTATCTCTCTCTATCCACCCCATTCCTCTTTCGGGACATACACAGCTATGCTTGAGATAGATTCCTCGAGGAATGAGTCGGCATAAAAGAACTCCTTGATACAAACAAAATCAGAGTTACTGCCCTTTAGTACATAAAATGGCTGAAACTCTGACCCCCTGACGAAATCTGCGCAAGTTTAAGGTGAAAGAATGAATAAGTTTTTCTCAACTTGAGATATTATTCATCCAGGGCAACACTGATCAAGAATATACCAACTTTGTGAGTCTTTGTTTTGTAGGTTTTTTTTGTTTTGTTTTTTTACTTTTAGCTGGACACACAGACACACCTTTTCTTTATATAATAGATGGCACAGAAAATAAGGTTTTGGTCTATTTTAAACTTATTCTATCTGATCTAATTTTTTTTTTAATGAGAGTCACTTCAGACTAGGCATGTAGCCACTTGATTAAGGAGCTTAAGAGAACGCGAGATGATTACCGCAAAGATACAAGATGCCTATTGAAATTAAGTCTTGAAAAGACTTTGGTTATAGGTGAGCAGAAAGAGTTGCATAAGCCTGAAGTTCTTGGAAAGAAGCTACTGGAATAGGAAGATATATCACAAAGTACCTGAACAGCGAACTGATGAAGACTACAAGACTAACGAGTTAAACGAGCTGGAACAAAGAGAGCCGGAAATAAATCGGGCAATTCTGAAGAACACATGCCATAATAGTACTTATAGAGGAGACTGAGACTAACTACATCATGTCTGAGGGTGGAGAGAAGAAATTAAAAAAAGAAAAAGAAAAAAAAAAAGAAAAAAGAAAAGTGTCTTTTTTCAGGATTTTCCTACACAGTGCAGTTTTAAAACCTAACAAAAATAAAAGTAAAAGACTCCCGTGCAACGCCGGGTATGTACATCCGATAAATAATAAAGGATTACGATAGAAAAAGCATCAAAATTAAAGTTGTAAGTTTGTATTATTTGGATTAGTCAGAATACTATTCTCATCTTGGATGTTATTCTCAACGTTTTGACCTATGTAACCTCCGACCTTCATGTGCATCTTATCAAACTCAGGTATCTATACAGAATTCTGAATTTGTTTTTTTTATTAACATAATTAACTTATCTAATACACAAGTGGAAATTGACACACGACACAACGGATAAAGGTGTTAAGTAACAATCAGTTCTAAGTCTTCTGGAGGTTGATGGTTCAATCCTCACTACAGGCGATATTAAGAATAAACCAAAAATTTTCTGAAGCCTTTTACCCTGACGTAACGAGAACAATCAACCCCACTGTGGATTAAATAAATGGTTCAGTTTGAAATTCCATATGGATTCCAGAGTTTGACAAGATGCAACTGAAGAAGGTCGGAGGTTATATTAGCCGAAACGTTGTGAGAATAACATCCAAAATGTGAATGGTAGTTAAAAAAAATATAAATTACCGATCCTTATCTAAAAAAATCTGAAACAGAAAGTTTGTTACCTTAACAACAATGTTTGTATTTAATCCTAGTAAATCCAAGAGTGAAGAGAAAGAAAAAAGAAAATCTCAAATGAAAATCCAAATTCAATTAAACTGGTATGAATCAATCTGTCTTTAAATAAAGACGTTGATGTATTTCAGTATCCAAGTTAAATGAAAGTTATAAGTCAAAACATTGAAATAAAAGCTGCCAATAAAAACCATGTGATTGGTCACTTGATCCACAACTTTTTGTGGCGTCGTTTCCAACACAGATAAGTGGTTTACTATTATGATCTGCTTTGCGGCTGACAATTGAAAGTTGATATTTAGTCAAGTGGTCATCAAACAAACAATTATCTGGGCCACTAAATACCGGTCAAAGGTTAATATCGATATCTAAGCTTCATTGCAAGAGTTTGGAGTGGATGGAGTATTTATTTACCTCCTCTCCAGGAGGTTAGGCACAAGGCCAGTTTTATCTTACTCCCACAAAGGTAAGATGTGACCCAAGGTCGGGTCCATAAAGTGGGACTTGAAAAGCAAGCGCCCGAGAAGGTGAGCACTCTGGCCATTAAAAATTGCCTGGGCAGCCCCGTCGGCATTCCCCGGTAGGGGTGCCTCAGGCAGTAAGCAATAAACTTACTCCTCCCCAAAGAGGAGAGGCAAAGCCTGGGAGGGTGGACCTCCTAGAACTGCACAGGACACACTCATAGACCGGCGGAATCAAGACCCGAAGGCCAAGATGATACCAGTCTATGGGATGCAGTATCCATCAGAACAGATACTACACTTTGATCTTGGCCAAAAGGCCAGTGGATGGAGTATTTATTTACTCCTCTCCAGGAGTTAGGCACAAGTACAGTTTTATCTTACTCCCACAAGTAAGATGTGATCGAAGGTCGGGTCGGAAAAGTGGGGTTTGAAAAGCCAGCGCCCGAGAAGGTGAGCACTCTGGCTATTAAAAATTGCCTGGGCAGCCCCGTCGGCATTCCCCGGTAGGGGCACCTCAGGCAGTAAGCAATAAACTTACTCCTCCCCAAAGAGGGGAGGCGAAGCCTGGGAGGGTGGACCTCCTAGAACAGCACAGGACAGACCCATAGACCGGCGTAAATCAAGCCCCGAAGGCCAAGACAATGCCAGTCTATGGGGTGCAGTATCCATCGGATTGGATACTACACTTTGATCTTAGCCAAAAGGCCAGTGGGTGGAGTAAGTTCAGGGAATTCTGCCATTACTAATCAGAACAGGGTTACTGCTGTCGACCAAGAGTTTTTTTGTTTTACGGCATATCAATAGGAAGGATAATTATTTATATTCTCAGAATACATTGCACTCGGAAAACACTGCATTACTCTTTGAAGGAAATTTGACAGAGGATACCATCATTAGTCAAGAACAGGAAAAGGGAGCACCCGAACAGCGACACTACTCCCGGAAAACATTTTTCATTGGCATTGGTAATCTCCTTTGTTCTCAATACGATTGACCCTCAGCCACCGCCTTCTAGTATCTATTTTGGAAGAAAATAAATAGAAGTAAGGCTTTGATTTTTTGAAGAATCAGATTGAATAATAGGGTCAGGGATGAACTTATAAATACTAAGGCATGACGTGACAAGCCGATTGATCGGATCCGGCTTCTCCAACCTCCCATTTAGCCGAAGTAAGGATGGTTCAGCCACCAGGATCCCGTCCTAAGGCATCACGGGTTGCCACCCATGGCCTCGTTTTTTATTCTACCCCTCTGCATAGGGTTATAGTCGGGGAATTTGTAGCCCAGATGACAGGGTGGGTCGACCAAGAGAAGAGTCTATCAGGCATGTGTAGACAGCATGTATGGAAATGAAAACTGGTTAGGGTTGAGGATGTTATTCCATACGAATGACCTCCCCTAGTGGTAAGGCGGCTTCAGCCCATGAGTTGTGATGCTGCCATTATTGTTTATACTGTAGTCTATAGAGGAGCACAAATAAAATATTCTCTCCGTATCCGTTATAGAAATCTGTTATTTATGTGTTAATATTCTATTATTTTCGTATTAACAGAAGATGTGTTGCATGGAGAAAAATGATATGAGGATGTGTAATGTGAATTAAAGACAGTTTGAAATTTAATGACCGGGGATGGACCGCCTTGACGCGAGATGCGGTGAACTCATTTGGAACCGACTCAACCCATCCCGTTTGAATGCTGTTACAGTTGAGATCTCATGATCTCAGAGGAAGATTAAATTTGGACAGTAAGAGGTGACTTCGATTGTATGGGCATGTTGAAAGATTTCTCCTTCACTAACCGAGCACAGAAAAGATAAAGTGTAGTATTAGAACAGATACTACACTTTGCTCCTAGCCAAAAGACCCAGGAAGAATTGTCTGGGACAGCAGTGCCCGATACATCGATAGCAATCGCCCAGTCAATCTCAAAGCTTGTGCAAGTAGATCACACGACATTCAAATTTATATTTTAGAAAATGGATTAACCTATTCTCCCCATGGCATTTGCCATTTGATTGAAAGCCCGGGCGGCCAGTCTAAGATCGCTTATCGCCACGCATACAGTTAAATGTGCTTATCTTTATTTAAATAAACCGATGTTGTGCAAAGATAGAATCACACAATCTGAAAGAATGTCATGTGCATAGGTCTTATGGAGATTTTATTTATGTTAATAAAAACAAATGAAAGTCACGTTTTCTAATTCTCAATATTTCACAAAAAATGTTTTCTTATTAAGTTTAAATTTGATCATATGTGATTTCATTGAGACTTAATGGCAAAATCATTTTTTTTTTTTTTAATAAAACATAAAATTAGTATTAGGTTTATACTCAGTATATATAAGTAGATATGGGTTTCACATTCTTTAATGTAGATATATCATTTTGCCTAGTCATTGAAAAAGTAGTTTGTAAACTCAAAGACTAGGCAGCCCTACTCTGAGAGACTTGATATGGCAACTAATCTAGGAGAAGGAAAGCTTTAAAATAACACCAATTGTGTGTGTGTGTGTGTGGGGGGGGTCTTACATTCCAAATAATCTTCTTGAAAAACGATGTCATAAAAAAAAACAAAACAAATGTTTGGAGAAGCATGGTTATCAACTTTCAATTGTGATGGTTTGTTTGTTTTGTTTTACAGCATATCAACCCTTTTTTGAGTTATTTAATGCAAAATCCGATCATTTTGGTAAAAGTTTTTATGCTTCAAGTTCTTTATATCTTCAAGTATTTATTTATCGTGTTTGGTTTGGTTGTTTTGTAGAGGAAAATTGTTTTTGTTTTTGGCTTTGCAGAACATGATTGAGTTTTGCAAAGGGAAAAGAAAAAAAAACAATAATATCAATGTTTTGTGCATTTTTGGTCAGGAAGCCAGTATCTTCAGACAGCCTTATTTGGTCACACCAGAATCAATTGTGAACAATGTATGAAAAAGCAGCAGTAGCAGCAGCACCGCCCCCAAGTCCAACCCTTCCTGACTATGTTAGGGACAGTGGCAACATGGTAGTGTGAGAACTATGCCATCTAGAACTCCGGTTCCTGGCAAGGCCACCCATGGCGAACAGATTTAGCACTAAGCGGTATTAGGGTCACAACCGGTTAACAAGGGCTCTGGTAAAAATCCAGGAGTATTGATTTACTCCTCTCCAGGAGTTAGGCACAAGGCCAGTTTTTATCTTACTCCCACAAGTAAGATGTGACCCAAGGTCGGGTCGGGAAAGTGGGGTTTAAAAATTGCCTGGGCAGCCCCGTCGGCATTCCCCAGTAGAGGCGCCTCAGACAGTAAGCAATAAACTTACTCCTCCCCAAAGAGGGGAGGCAAAGCCTAGGAAGGTGGACCTACCAGAACTGCACAGGACAGACCGATGTAAATCAAGACCCGAAGGCCAAGACAACACCAGTATGGGGTGCAGTATCCATAGGAACAGATACTACACTTTGATCTTAGCCAAAAGGCCAAGGTAAAAATCCAGGAGTAGTCAGCATCAGAATCTGTCATTCTCTGGTCGTCTCTGCCTCTGTGTGGTAAGCAAAGATGTGTCAGGCACAGAACCACAAACAGATGGAGTGAGAGTGTCAATGTTGCTTCTGCACCATTCGTTTGTGCATTCTGGGTCAAACCTTCTAGACTTGGCATGCAACTGTTGAGCCTTGCTGCTCTCGGTGTTAGAGGTAAAAACCTGTAATCTTGCAGGTTAACGAATAACTGCGATAAATGCGGAGGACTTCATGCAAGTCCAACCCTTATTAATCATGGTAAGGGTGGTTACAATGTGGTAGTATCAGAGATATGCAGTCTCAAACTTTGGTTCCTGGCAGGGTGACCCATGGCGGAGAAGTCTGGCACCCAGTGGTATTAGGGCCTAAACTTGGATAATAGAACTCTAGTGAAAATCCAGGAGGAGTCAAAATCAGGATCTGTTATCCTCTGGCTATCCCAGCCAAGTAGGGTATTGTCAGGCCGGGAACCGCAAGTCTTCTACGCATGCGTAACTGGCATTCCTTCGTGCTATAAAAGATGTAGAGAGTTCATGTAAAACATAATATGAATCAGTATATTACAATAGTTTGACATGATTCTGTTTTGTTGGCATTGCTTCCGTCCCACAATGGATAGAAGAATCAGGTACCCACATGAGGTACCACATGATGGCTGCCAACATCCTTAGTAAAAGTGGTGCTATAGATCTGACAGGACTCAAACAAGAGTCGTCAGTCTGCTCTAATATCCGCTTCACCATCATGAGTTCAAGTGATTCCTCGAGTCGAAAGGAAAAGTGGGAAAAAAAAAAAAAACTTTTGAAAGAAATAATCCAAGATTGTTATGTCCTTGACGTTGGAAATAGAATCCGTAATTACGGTAAAGATAAGAACACTTAAGCATAATGAAATAATTAGGTGGTGATTATGTCTACATAATGAGAGAAGAGGAACAAGCAGTTAATAAGGTGACAGAAGCAGTAGCAGCCACTTCCTTTTCGGATAAAAAAAATAAGTTTTAAAGGGTAGAATACTAACAAAATTGAAAAGCATTTTTTTCTTTCTAACCAATATATTCTTGAGATGACATTTTGTATTAATCAGATTATTCAGACTACTATTCTCATCTTGGATGTTATTCTCACGTTTCGACCGATGTAATCTCAGACCTTCTTCGGGTGCATTTTGTTGAACTCAGGAATCTATACACAATTTCAATCTGAACGCATTATCAACCCGGGGGAGGGGGGGTCTTAGTTTTGCATCCAACTTTTCCAGGGTGACGTGTAATCGCATAAAAAAATAGAACCTCATTTTGATTTTTCTGCTGACAACATAGGAACTCTTTTTTTTTTTAAATTAAAACATGAGTTCAGTAAACGAAATTTTCTAGTAGACCCTGTTCTATTAACATATTTTTAGTTCTGTTTCAACAGAAAAAAATAAAAACAATGAAAGACAAACACAAAATAGATTACACTGTGTTCACTGGTGACCATGTTGGAAATGTATGAAGGCGGTATAATATGGAAAAATTGTCCGTTATAAAATTACTACTGGTGTAATGAGTTGCAGGCGTGGGAGATGTGACTGAGGGTAAGTTTTCCTCCGTCATCCTCTTAGTGACTAATAAAATATAATAAATGAAATATCAATCAGGACTAAACATTAAAATTGATAAAGAGTTAAAAAGATTTTTATCTACATTGTTATTACTGTCATTCTCAAAGAAATAAGGGAAATCTGACTACTTTATATATAAGATAGGTTATGAAACTCAATCAGTACATATTGTTTTTCAGTTATCTTTTTTATGAAAGTTGATAATGAAATTCACCAATGATGTAGTATAGTTAACAATGCAAAAAGAGGGGGGGGGGCTATATGACAAATAACTATAACCAAAAAAAAAAAAATTTTTCTACCTACCTGTATAATTTTCAAGTAGTGAAACTGATTATAAAATTTATTATCACTGAATTAGTTATCACTTGTATTTCGACAAACACAGGTAAAAAAAAAAAAATAGCTGATTTTTTTTTCTTTGGGGGAAGCGATTAAAAGATGGTAAAAAAAAAAAAGAAGAAAGTTAGCGCGGTATCGTAAGCCTAAGTCTGGGGATAGTTGCCAGTTTGATTAGAGTAAGCGCTTTTTTTTTATCTTTTAAGCTGGAAATTAGCGACCACCTAAATAAAAAAAAATCAACAGCTATTGTTTTTTTTTTTAATTTTTACTTTTCAGAGTTATCAATCTTAAAACCAGTTTCCACACTTTAAAATTATACAGGTCTGTAGAAAAGTACATTTTCTTGCGTTTGGTAACTGTTATTTGTTGTATAGTCCCCCCCCCCTCAGATTTTTGTGCTGTTAACTATATACTACATTGCTGCCTCAAATTCTTAGAAATTTATGAATTTTTACAACTTTCGTCATCAACCAAAGAAAACACATCAAAACAACACGATCCTGGCTGCAACGTAGTAGAGTGTAAAAAAAGAAAAAGAAAAAAAAAATCAACACTATTTTTGAAAGAATTTTGAAAACCCAAAACTTACTTTCAAGGTTCTTATATTTTTATGACCAAATGTTTATATAACGATGCCAATTCTTTGCATGTCTACGATTGTTTTTAAAGAAAAAAAACATAGCTCCTACTATGGAAATTATAAAAGGTCTGACTGATTCCAACTATAACACTTAAATCTTTTTTACCCTTAATAATTTATATATACTTTATTTTTGTCAGGGTTACTACATTTTCACTAATACCCTTGGGAGAGGTATGAATCCAGATATCCTCCCTCCAGCTACGAGTTAAAAAATAGGGGAGGCCAGGTTCGCAATGCTTGTTTGTGCAATTTATATTTGGCTAAGTAAAAGTGACAATAACAAATTCAGAGATAATAAATCTTACAATAAGTTTCCACATGTTAAAATGATACAGGTAGGTAGAAAAGTACATTTTTTCACGTTTGATAACAGTTATTCGTTTTTGCACTGTTCACTATACTACATCGTTGCCTGAAATTCATAGAAATTTATGAATTTTTACAACTTTAGAGTTTTCAAAATTATTAATCTCATGCTAAATGTTAAAAACTTTGAGATGGAAGTGGCGTGATGTAGGTTACAGGTGCAGACTGCGAGCTTGAATTGTTAGGTTCGAGTTCTATCAAAGCTACTGCATCACTTTAACACCTTTGAGAAATGTATGAACCCATATACCCTACTTTCAACTAGTGATTAAATAGTAGGGTAGACTAGACTCAAGCCTTGGTTGTGCAACTAATAGTATCAGTCTTTCTCTGCTTATCCCGGCATTGTTTTCAGTTGTCATGAACTTCTTGCCACTGGACTCAAGCAATGCCGGTTTAAAAGAGGTGCGGTTGGAGATTTCCCACCCCTTGCTTCACTAAAAGCGCCCTTACAGGGGGTATCCATTGTCTCTCAAGACAAAAGGAGGCTTTAAAGAAGCAATGAGGGTATGCTTGTATAACAGAACACCTAACAAACAATGGTGGTGATGATGGTGATTGTTGTGATGGTGATGATGATGCACCCTTTCTTCAGTGACCTTCATTCTTTTTTTTTTTTACATCTGGTCAACATTAATGCATTTTCTTTTTAATACAAGAAATTTGGAACACAAATTCAAGGAAAAACTTGTTTTTTTACTAATGAGTCACCACTTATCAAGGTGAGAATCCACTCAAGGATAAGGATTAATGAGAGATGAAGAATATGACGAGAGGATTGAAAATAATCAATAGAATAAACTAAATTTCATTACTTATGGGGGACGGTTTATGATAAATATTTGTTGACATTCGATTTGAAAACGACCAGGGAAGCTGTCCCGTGGTAATGTGTTCCACGGATGGAAAGTCCTTCGAAGAAGCTCTCTTCATTAAAAATTATGTCCGATCCTAGGCACACGGAGAAAGAAAGGAAATATCTGTTCAGTTGTGGCAATAAAATGAGTTACTGCAATCACATTAGCACCTGCCCACCCCCCTCTTGTGTTCCAATGGTATCACCCAAGTAAAAATAACTCCAATTTAGCTTCTTATAAAAAATAAATAAATGAAAAATAAAAAATAATTAAAAAACAGCAACAAAAAAGATTTTGAAAATATTTGTGATAAAAAAATAAAAATAAAATGAAAGTAAAAAAAAAAAATTCTGGGCAATGGCATGTAGGTACAACTAATTTTAAAAATTAAGTTTTCTTTTTTTTTTTTTAGCCGATACATTTTTTTTATAGTTTTTTTTTTTTTGTAGTTTAGAGAAATATCACAAAGCCATATCAAACAGGAAAGCATGATTGATTAATAAACACTTTCAAAGGTATTACCATTACACAATAGCTAAAAATCCTGTTCATTTATTTTTTTTTAATATCATAAAAAAATTCAATATTTTAGCCAAATATATATCTATTATTATACTAAAGCTGAGTTAATCAACGTTTGTTTATTTTAATCACACAAAATAGATACTAAAATATTTTTCAGTTTTGGGATAGAGTTATGTTTGGAAAAAATTCCATTTTAATTGCTCTTTATTAGCCGTAATTTGCAAATAACTCGTTAAGTGACACATCTCTTAACTTTATACCTATCACTTTCACCCCCTCACTGTATGCTCTCTCTCTTTGTTTATTCTTTCTTTATTACCTTTGACTGTTAATAAAAAGATTAGAACAGTCCATTATACACAAAAGGGAATATCACCACAGGCAATAATACAATGTAACACATAGTTGGAAAAGAAAGTAGAAAGATATATAGCGATAAGAAAGAGGTTAATTTTGGATTTTGTCTTTGCAAATTAACTTTTTTCAGATTCAAACAATTTAATCCAATCTCAGTAGGTGACCCGATGGGTTCATTTTTTTTTTTTTCTTTTTTATAGTAAGATAGAGATAGAGATAGATAGATTTTAATGAATAATAGGATACATTGTTTCAAAAATAAATAAATATTACATCATCTGTCATGTGGTCTGGATGACCATTGGGGTGCCAAAGATAACCTGGCAATCAGCTTTCTTCTAACCTTCCCAATCTTCTGCCTTCCTGAGTGTGTTATTCAGCACCAGCCCTGTCCACTCTCGGATGTTACCTTCTCATCTCTTTGTCTGTCCCTCCATCTTTCTCCCTGTACAGTTCCTTGCAGGATTGTCTTTGTGAGACCTGATGAACAATGGTCGTACCACTTCATTTTCCTCCTTTTAACAGTGGTCAGTAGATCTTCACATGACCCATCTGCTTGTATGAGTGTTCTTCACTTGATAGAACAGAAATATTACATACGTATACAAACAAAACTGTAGTTGGTCTTACTCAGGCCTAAGAAATATTCTTAGTAACAATAATTTATCTATACTATATATATTTATTAGAGTTCTGTCGGGCTACTGCATCACTTTCACTAATACCCATGGTAAAGGTATGAATCCATATATCATCCCTCCAACTATGGATTAAATTGTAGGGTAGACTAGGCTCGCAGTGCTGAGTTGTGTAACTACTCTAGAAGAAAAACTCCAAAATAACACCAGTCTTTCTCTGCTTATCTCGGCATAGTTTCCAGTCATGCTGGATTTTTTTTTTTTTTTTTTTTTTTTTTTTAAATGGAAGTCGCTCCAGACAAGGCATGAAGCCACTTGATGTAAGGAGCTAAAAAAAGAATACTTCAAGGTAAAAAACTAGCCAACTATAAGTTTTATATAGACAGATTTCGACAAAAAAAACAAAACAAAAAAAACAATTCTTCCCCCTTTGTCAGAAACATCGCTCATAGAATATGAGGACTGCAGGACAAAATAAGGGAAGCGAGAGTTATGAGACTGCTGAAAGTAAACCCAAGGTTCACTTTCTACTCTCCTTCTCTTTGCCACTGAACTAAAGCAATGCCGGTTCAGGAGAGGTGCAGTCGGCGATTGCATAACCCTTGCTTCACTATAGACTCACCTATAGGGGATATTCATTGTCTTTTGAAACTGAATGGAGGTCAACTATATTATTTATAGTGTTTTCATTTTGAGGGCATGTTTTTTAAAGTTAGTGAATTCAATTTTTTTTTTCTTTTAAATTCTTGTTATTCTTTCTTTAAAAGATTTAGAAGAAAGGCTTATATAAATATATATATATATATATATATATATATATATATATATGTGTGTGTGTGTGTGTGTGCTCTGTATCACTTTCTTTTTGTTAGACAATTTTCACAATGAATTTGCTGTGACTGACTTCACAGCTCTATACACAAGGATGCAATGTATTCTCATTTTCTTTTTAGCTTCAGAATAAAGGGGGTGTTTTATAACTTTTGTACCCATGCACCCCCACCCCTCAATTTTAGTTTAGATGTGTCATACAAACTTTTATGCTATTTTCGTATCCACATGGTGAAAATTCAGAGAATCTTTATTGTGTTTATATAAAAGTGTTCAATAATAAATATTTACAGTAAAGAAGTTTTATTTAGACAAACATAGCATGGCTACACATTTCAGAACCTGTTTCAGTCGTAGCTATAATTAGCTTGACTTCCTCTGGCTCCCGAAAAGGTGTCCGTTCTTTATGCCTTCATATATGTGTGTGTGTATATATATATATATATATAACTAATGTGTGAGTAAGTGAGTGAGAATGTGTGGATAACTTTTGAATCTTTGATCTGGAAGGAACAGTTTTAGAAAAAGAATAATTAAGGAGTGATAATATTTTTACTATTTTTGAAATATAAATCTTATTTTGATCGAAAAATTTAAGGGTTGTTTTTTTTTTCTTGTGGTGGGTGGGGGGATAACCCCTGAAGAGGCTGTTTAAACATACATTTGTTTGTTTACTTATGAACAAGAAAAGGTGTGATTTAATATGAACGAAACAGCTGTCTGAGAAGTACAATATTTGAAACAAATTATATTCTCTCTATATACAAATATGAAAAAATATAAAATTTTAAATTTACTAAATCTATTCAAGGTAAAAGCTCGATGAATGTTAACATTTAACAACAGAGTATATATAAGTGAACCATTGGTATCTTAAATTTTAATGACCAAATCTTTAAATTTCAGTAAGAAAAAAGTGAATAAAAACTTGGTCATTGAAATTTAACATACTATTATTCACTTATTTATCTAATATATATATATATATATATATATATATATATATATATATATTTTATTACTATTTCTGACTTGTTGGGTCACAACCACTATTTGTTCCCCTTTGATTTCATTAAAAAATTCATAAACTAACATATCTCTTAAGAAATTCTTCTTGCATAACTAAAAGTAAGTCTTTACTTCTATATTATTATTATTATTCTTGTAGAAGTAATATTATTCTGATATAGAAGTAAAGAGACTTGTTTTGCCATCTAATTTACATACATGTTTGTGGTGTGTACAGCAACACGTAAATTAGACACTGAGAAAAGAGAGTCACTCTTTCTCTAAATGCTTACAGAGACATTAAGAAATATTAGAGAGCGGTTGAATCAACATAAAGTGAGATAGAAATACATGGATAGCTAAGAGAAAGATGGGTGACTTGTTCAATTAATTATTTTTCTCTTACTAATATGTCACCGCTTATTAAGGCTCAAAGGCCACTTGAGGATAAGGGTTAATAAGATTGTTAGTTGGCGATGAACAACACCTTGAGAGGATTCAAAACGATGGCTGAGAATTATATTATTTAGGTTGACGGCTCAACAAGAATTTGTTAACATTGGACTTGAAAATGATCATGTCCACTGGGAAGCAACTCTGTGGTATTGTATTCCACAGATGGGAAGTTCTTGGAAAGAAACTTTGTTCATGGAAGTTTAGTTTTAGATACAAATTCCTGCTGCACATTTTTTCTAGAAATCATTGGGGGGGGGGGATAAACATTTTTTTTTTTTTAAGTGTTTTTTTTTTTTTTTAAATCTGAGAAGTTCAGTGTGCCATTTGTAATCATGTAATGCATTATTGTTAGCGCATATGCCATAGGTTGACCATCCCCAAATAATCAATGCGCGACAAATATTGTAATGCAGATACAATTTATAAAGATTAATTTAAAAATATTACTTCTGAAAAGGATTTGCTTAATTAATTTATCTGCTTCAAATAAAATAAACTTTTACAAAATAGGAAAAAAAGCAACCGCATACAAGAAAGGTATTTTTTGAATTTTCTTGACTAGAGGAATTTCGTTTCGGTTAATTTGGTTTTTTGTATAACCTATTTTTTAGGTTATTTTCTTTACCTTAAAAAAAAAATGAAAAAAAAAAAATGTTTGTTTTGTTACAGTTGTATATCAATTAAATCACCCCTCCTCACTAAAAACAAATGAAATTCCACTTTAGGTGATTATGTGTAAAACACTGAAAAACTTGATGGAAAGAAGAAAATTTGTTTTAGAATTTAAGGTGGGGGATTAGTTTCGTATATAAATTTAACATAAAATGCCCCTCTTCCCCATATCTGTATGATTCTAACGTTTTAGGGCAGTTAAATTTATTTTGCCACTAACCCTTAGTCCAAGTGGCTGCCAGTTAGTTAGGATGAGGCTAGATGTTTTGAAAAATAATTTATTGGGGAAATTTGATCAAAAAGTTTTCTTCTCTTTATGATTTTGCCGCCATAGAAAGAGTTAAAAATATCGGGTACAAAATTGACTTAACATCGGTAAGAGGAGACAATACAAAACCCAAATTAACCGGAACGAAATTGCTCCAGTCAACAAAGTTCAATAACACAAAATAAAAAAAAATGTAAAAATGTACGATGTATACGATACCTACGCATGGGCGGAGATCACACTTGCGATAATAATAATAATGATGATAAATTACTGTTGACCACACGAAAGAAGTTCCGATGTTGTTGTCGTTGTCATCACCTTCTTCATTGCCGCCAAGAGACCGACTGATAAGATTAAATGTCGTTCGGGTATTCCTAGCGACTAAATTTTCTCAGCAATTATGATGGTGAAGGGGGGGGGGGGCAGTAGAATGATGGTGATGGTGGAAAAGGATGACATCATTACTTCTAATAACCTACAGAGATTCTATTGACTATAATAATAAAATGATGTCCTACTCAGTGGCAAAAATTGTGCCAACCCTACAAAGAGGTGCGGGTGAAAGGCTGGCTAAGAAAGAATTAAAAACACACACAAGCCTTATTTGCTTGTGCCGTGACGCAGAAGAAATGGCACCGTACAAGACATAATACGATAGAATGAAATGTCAAAATGTGCTTGTAACAAGGGATGATTTGGTTTGGTTGTTTTGTTTTACGGAACATCAACCCTAATGCCGAATCTAGTAATTTTGGTCGAAGTTTTTATGCTTCAAATTCTTTATATCTTCAAATATTTACTAATGGTGTTTGGTTCGGTTGTTTTGTAGAGGAAATTGTTTTTGTTTTTAGCTCTGCAGAACATGATTGAGTTTGGCAAAGGGAAAGGAAAAAAAAAAAATAACATCAATGTTTGGTGTATTTTAGGTCAGGAAGTTGGTATCTTCAAACAGCCTGATTTGGTAGCACCAGGTGTAAGAAGGGATGAGGCGTCCGTGCCACTTATTCCTGCGGTAGGAAGGAAGTAAATATGAAAACCAAACAGATACTACATCTTGATCCTAACCAGAAGGCCGGATAAAAATAATGTTTTAAGTGCATCTCATTACCTTGAATGTGTATTTCAGTTATCTTTCTCTATATATAAAGTTAGTTATGTATATACGTTTGTTTTTCAGAGTAATAAGAGAAGTAACTATGTAATCTAGTACTAACTGTTGTATTGTAGAGTTATCCGCAACTTGGCTGATGAGGAGGATGGCTAGTCACCCAGCAGGATAAAGCCAAGATCTGAAATAGGGAAAATAGATCCACTTTTAGGTTCAATGGCCATCTAGCACATAAACTATCAACAAAACACGATAGGTGGTCCTTCAATAGACTGTGCTGCTGAGATATATGCACCCTCAGTGGCACTAAAAATTATTTCCTTGCGCGAGTATCCATTTTTTTTTTCTCGATCCAGAGTCAGATCATTTCAAATTTTATTAGTCGAAATCAAGCATCTGAACTACAGACTCCACATTGATGCTGATATTAGTGGTAGGCAACCAAAACTATCACAATTGCTGTTATTTCGGAATTTTCCATCTCCTAGATTAGTTGCCCTACTAAGGCTTGGGAATACAGTCTACCCTACTATTTCCTCCATAGCTGGAAAAACAAAATAGATTCATACTTTTCCCAACAGTATTAGTAGGTATTTACAATGCAGCTAGGGTAACTTGTGATAACTAATTTAATTTGGAGGTTATTTTGATAAAATTTAGATGTAAACAACATTTAATCTTTTCTCTTTATAAATATACAATTCCTTCCCTTGTGCCATTAATAGTTTTTTTGTTTTTTTTCCAAGTTTCAAGTTAGGTTACTATTTTCAGTAACAGCAATTTATTTTTTAATCTTGTTTTTGAACTTAATGCCCACGATATTGTGTATCTATGCATATAAAACGGTCCCATTTTACTTTAAGAAAAGAGGGCCACTCGTGAATATAGGGTTTTAAGTTGTCTTTCACAAAAAAATTCCAAGTTCAAAATTTTAGTAAATTAATTTTTGTCCTATATCAAATTGTGTTTTCATCCATTTTTACATGTCCAAATTCGAGTGTTTTTATTGATTTACTATTTTTTTCTTTTAAATGTAGCTTAATATCTACTGTGCTATGAATCATTATGAAAATTCAATGTGTTAGCTGTTAAAAATAACCTTATATGAACAGTCAAAGTTGCACTTCCATGTCATTTTTGTACATTTTTTTTTGAAAGGTAATGTGATTTTCCCCAAGTTTAAACTGGCTTGAGCTAATAATTGCTTCCACTATGATTAATTTTCATTTACCACAAGATGGCATTACATTTGTAAGAAATTTTCACTTATTCCAAGCCTGCATTGTTAGTTACACATTGTAAAAATTGACTTCTGGACCAATAGCACTCAAGACGGCAAATTTTCAAATTTCTAACAAACTTTGATCGGCCATAATTTAGTGGCTAATTTAGCAACCAAAATAAATTTGGTATCATTGTTTATGTTTTGCAAATATCTATGTGTCCATATTAAATTTTTATTAAATATAATGAAAATAAAATTTTGGTTTGCGGTAGTTACTCTAAAAGTCTAATCAAATTATGATTGGGATAGCTACTATAAAAGTCTAATCAAATTATGATTGGGATAGCTACTATAAAAGTCTAATCAAATTTTGGGTTGAGGTAACTAGTATTAGTGAAAGCCATGCAATAGCCTTACCAGAACTCAGAACTGGCATGCATAGTCCAAGGATGTGAGTAGCCAATAGCGAAAAAAGTCGTGATCGAGATGAATTTCCCAACCTGGAGGAGGAGGGGAGGGGGGAATGTTGCACGGTCCCCCTGTGTGTTGAGAGAGGACAACCCCAAAACAACTCTAATCAGTTTCAACTAAGAAAATCAAAATTAAGAGAAAGACACCAAGTGCGTATATGGGGAGAAGAAACGGGAAGTCATTCTTTAATGAAACAAAGTCATCTGAACCCCTTAACCCCATCATGAATTGCTTTAAGTCTTCACATGAACATTCAGTTTTCAGAGAGAACTGTCACAAGAAGGAAAATCAGCTTTTTCTTAAAAAAAAAATTAAAAAAAAAAAAAAAGTAGATTTCGATCAAAAGGCTGAGAAGTTACATCCATGAGAGGCTATAGCGATTTAAGCGGAAATCCGCTTTTTCTGAATTTGAAAAAATGGAATTCCGTTCAGTGGAGAACTATCCCTGAGAGTCCACATTGGTAGCCACTACACCACCGACATATTCGAACTTTGCTTTTTAGAAGCTTAAAGAAAAACAGATTAATGGATTAAAATTCATTTAAACAAACAATAAGTCACGAAAGAAAACCAATATTTGATATCACGTCATAAATAAACAGTACAAGAAAACGTCCCGCCTGCCTTTCTCAGTTTCCAAAACAACTGGAACTGTGCAATGACTGCCAAAGAAAAGTTTTCCACGTAAAATTGTTTTCTCGAAAAATAATCCTCCACATCTTTTAAGATATCGATGGCAGGAGGTAAAGTAGTTTTGCTTTGCATAGAAAAACAGATTTAATTACATTGGGTGAAAATAATTTTAAAAAATATTTAAGAAAATAATTGGCTTTTATTAATTTAAAAAATCTAGACAAGGAAGTTTTCTGGGGGCATCTTTAGTGATCTATCTACAAATGGCCTTTTTTTTTATTGTAAGAACAAACTTCATTTTCAACACCCCCCCCCCCCCTCCGCTCTGTGTGTGTGTATATATATATATATTAGTAATAGTATTTATGGATTAAAAAATACATTCAAATCGGGTTTCAGAAACAAATGTTCATTTATGAGTCTTTACACCTGTTTCAAAACAATGTTTATCAAGGCTAGATCAGTTCTTTTTCTATCTTAGTCCATTCAAAACCGTTAATCAGAAAATATTCAAAATAACGAACACATACCATGCTTCTGGTAGCATATATATGTAATTCACAGACAGACTGTTTCGCTGTATCACAGCTCTTAAGTGTGGCTAGACAGGCAATTGAATCATGCGTGGATCAAACCTATGACTGTCTAGTTAACAGTTGGCGTTTTTAACCATTCAACTGTCAGGCAGATGCCGTTAGCAAGTGAAATCTAAAAATTTACATAGCCATTCACAACTACTGAAGAGTGCTCTATTTGCGTTTAAAAAGAGCTTTGCATTGTCACTAATGGCAGTTGTTGATATCACTAATCACTTTTTGGAATCTTAGGAATCAGTCGGAATTTTTGTTATCCGAGGAGTCGAACCTTATACCTTCCGACTCTGCAACCCCGGTTGGAGTATCTTCAGCTGCTTTCCCTAAATTGCGTTTTCTTTATTCTCTGTTCATTTTAACCCGTGTCAAAATATATATGCTGTATTGTATTGTAGTTATCTTTGTTTAACATGTATCTGCTATCAATAACTATTTTCAAATTGCGCAACACTGGTAACACAAAAATAAAGTTTCTAAAGAGGAGACAAAGAAAAGCACCAACAAGGGCCACACTATAATTCTCGGCAGTTCATTTGACCTTCGAAACTCAAAGATAACAGGCTCAGAAGGCGAGCAAGTAAATAGACGTACACATACGAATGACCAGTTTCATTGGATGAGATTGAAACTAAGGTAACTGAAGCTACAAACAAACACGTTACTGTTTCGGAAATCGTACAAATGCAAAGAAAAATGCCTAAAGTGTTAATCATTTGGATAAGGGCGGTTCACCTTCAAGTCCACCATGGATTCCACAAGCCACTCCCTCCCAAATTTCCCACTATAGACAGACACCACACTTGATAATCTGATCATCACCCCTTCCCATGTCCTGGATATCGTAAAAAACCTTGACACATTCAAAGCATGTGGACCTGATTTTATCTCTACTATAGTAATAAAAAAAAAAATCCTCTTTAAACGCCTTAGCGAATCTTGCTTCCCTGATAGCTGGAAAATTGCCTCTGTGGTACAAGTTTTCAAGAACTCTTGGGAAAGAACAGACTGGCCAAATTATCGCCTCATACGTCTCCTCCCGCTCTTCGCTAAAATCTTTTAATCAATCTAACGACAGTCTACCATCTCAAAAATGCTAAACTTTTCTCTGACCATCAGAATGAATTTAGGTAATCATGTTCTAGTACGGATATCCTAACGGTCATCTTTGAATACATATACCATACACTAGATAAGGCAGGTGAAGCTAGGGCGGTCGCGCTTAATATATGCAAAGCCTTTGACAAGGTGTGGCATGAAGTTCAAGAAAATTAATTTGTACGGTATTACTGGACGAGTATAATATAATCAGATCCTTTCTAACTAAACAAAAATACAGAGTGCCCCTTTTCAGGAGAGTTGGATTTTCCTCACATTAAAAACTGACCTTGCATATAACTGTTCTCGTGGAGAAGCAAGTAAATAGGGACTATTTTATGTCCTCGTCCAACTCCACAATGTGCCCAGGGGTGGAAAAAATTCATTTTTGAAGTTCAGGAGATGGGTCTAAAGCTATTATTTTTTTTCCAAAATTTAGACTAACTGAATACGCACACGCACAAAAATATAGTAAAATCAACGATTTTCAAGCACTGATGAGTTTTCCTATAGATGTAAAACACACAACAGGCATTATTTTTCTTTATATATACAAACTTTTTTCCCCAGCATAGGGACAAAAAAAAAGTTATTCTACTCACTATCCAAGTTTATCATCCATGTTCCCTTTGACAAGAGGTTCGACGCTGTCTGACTGTCCTTATGTTAAGTATCCAGTGATTATGATTGTGGGGATTGCCACTGTTTACGGTCTTATCTGATGGTTTCTTTCCATGTCTTCTTAGGGCGCCCGAAAGTAGAGTGTCTGACCTAATGTTCTGGATATGATCTCGGTTTACGTTGCAAATCCACCTAATCATTGCCCTGTCATTTCTCTGGAGTCGGGATAGTGAGGGCCCAACACTCACTGCCATACAACATCACGCTTCTTATGCAGCTATCATAAATCTTACTTCTGGTAATAATTGGTATGGCTCGAGATGTTAGGATAAAAATGCTCTTTCTATGTAAAAATTTAAGATTTTTCAAAGAAATAATAGTCAAATCCCCAAAACACCAAAGAGTTGCAAGTTTTTTTTTTTTGGGGGGGGGGGGGGGGGGGGGATCATCCAGTCGTGCTAGTGTCATGGATCTTTCTGACTATCTTGCTCTATCTTCCATCACACCAGATAGGTCTTCATAGGTGCATTGTGTTCTCTGCTAGTTGCTTGATAGAGGACACACAATGGGGTCAACTGTTCCTAAAATTTATGTATTTAATGATTTTAGAACATTTAGACCGACATTTGTGAGAATTTGACAAAACGTTTGTAAATTTCTAATGAAATCTACCATCAATAACTATAAAATAGCTAATTTTTCGCAAAATATCTACAAAATTTAATTTTTTCGAAATATATTTTTCATTATGTTGAGAATTAAATAAAGATTCCAACGAGTACTCAACCAATCTTATGCAATAATTTTTAGCCGAGATAAGGATTCCCCCCCCCCCCGCCCATTATGCGACATTGGGAGGATCCTCCCTGAAATAACTTGTGATCGTATAAAAGATGCAACCAGAAGAAAAAACGAAGAGCAAATATAATTGAAAGCCAAGCATCGATTATTTAGATCAAATTTAAGATGAGCAATTTCTCTACTTTCAAGTGACCTTCAGAAAAGATAGAAATTGGAGAAAATTTAATTTACAAATTTTAGACTGCATTTCTAATCTTTGGTGTTGGCATATTCACAATATTTTGGTCATTGTATTCTCCAGCCTTCTTCAAGCATCTATTGTCGTGACTTTCAGTCACAATTCGTAGAGGAGTCGCGAGGAGGGTCACCAATACGTATTAAAGTCGCAAGAGTTCACAATTCGCATAGTAGTCACAGGGGGTGTTTGGTGTGTGGTGGTGGGGGGTTGATAATTTGTGTAGTAGTCGCAAGGAGTGTGTTGGGAGGACATCGAAAATTTGCGTAGGAGTCACATGGTCTGTTCGTGTGTAAGGGGGAGGTCAACAATACGCGTAGGAGTCGTGAGGGAGGGTCGACAATCTGTGTACGAGTCTCGAGGGAGGGTTGACAATCTGTGTATGAGTCGCGGAGGAGGGAAGACAATTCGTAATTTAAAAAGTTTTTTTGCCAACTTTACACCTTTTTTTTTTTTTTTTTAAATTTTTTGCCATACTTTAAACCTGATTACATAATCACATTTCATGGTGGAAAAAAAAAATGAAAGAAACGTGATTGATTAAAGTGAGAATAGAATTTTTTTAAAAAACGAGTGGGCTAAGTTATAAAGCGTGCGAGTTGAACAAAAAGAAAAACCGTCAAGTTATGTCAAACGATGTCCACTGATAAGGTCAAAAGTTGATCAGTAAGCAGCAAGGTGCTGATAATTGCACGGGTCTTAAGATAGAATGGGTCAAGAAAATCAATTAAGGCTTTGCGTATACACAGTGAGTGGAAGGCCGTAATGATATTTTGAACTTAATGCTATTTAATAGACATTTTCACACTATGAACACTCGCAACTCCTACACAAATTCTCAACCTCGCAACTCCTACACATATTTTCAGATAATCTGATCATAAAATTAACGGTCAGTGACAGTTATCTGCATTGTTTTTAGTCGGACTAGTGTCCGCACCATTCCTATTTTTATTTGCTCAACAATATTTCGAGCGATGTGACTCTGGACAATCTTCATCAGGATGTATTTTTCCATCACTGATTTTTTTTGTTTGAAACCGGCAATTTTCTCCATCCGATGCGCTGCAGCCAACGACACAATCCTGGCTGCAACAACACAATCCTGGCTGCAGAAAATTACCGGTCTCACTCTACAGACTTCCATGAGAAAGTATGCCGTACAACGACATCTCAACTGGTACGCCCACGTCACCTGCTGTCAGTCATCCGAAACGTTCAAGCGTGTCCCACATTTACGTTGATGCCCCAAAGATATGTGGTAGGCCACTTAAGACATGGAAGGGATCAGTTGATGACAACGTGATCCTGGCAGGCAGCACATGCGAAATAGTAACAGAGAGGAAAACTTGGAAGTCATTCACGAAACGTCTAACGCCAGCATGAGACAAGATGAAAAATGAAAATAATGATAATAAATTCAGTGGTGTTGTTGATCATGTATTGTGTACTCTAACTTTTTTTTTTTTTCTTTTTTTTACTAATGAAGCACCACTTATTAAGGCTAAAAGCCACTCGAGGATAAAGGTTAATTAGATGGATGGTCAGTTCCTATTTACTTGCTTCCCTATGAGAGGATGAGTTAGACATAAAGTTGGTTTTTAATGTGGGAAAAATCCATTTACCCAAAAAGGGGCACTAAGGATTGGGACAAAAATTTAAATTGCCTTAATCTAAAAGTCCTCCTCTACTAACCGAGAACAGAAAAGATGAAGTGTATAGTATCAGAACAGATACTACACTTTCCTCTTAGCCAAAAGGCCAAGATGGATGGTTAATAGTATGAAGAATATTATGAGAGGATTGAAAATGAATGGAATGAACAAAATTTGATGACTCATGAAGGTGGTCGACATTGGATTTGAAGATGCCCCTGTTTTAGCCCTGCAGGAAGAAATCTTGTGGCAATGAGCTCCACAGATAGGAAGTTCTTGAAAAGAAACCATGAAAATGCTTTTTGATGTTAGGTACACACAAGAAAGGAATGTTTTTCTGCAGCAAAAATACATATTTCCGGTTAAACTGATGTACCTTAGAAGGATGTCTTTTTTCTTTTTTTTTTTTTTAAATAAATGAGATATTTTTGTAGATATTGAAACCGGAAAAGATATTTCTTGGAAAGAAAACGCTTATAAGGATGGTAACATCTGAAATAAGTATTTCTACTCATTTGTAAGTCGACTTAACAAATGTCTGAATTACTGAAAACATTGAGTGTGCGATTTTGATTCTACACCCGGTTTCTTTTTAAGTAAAATAAAAAGAACATATTTTTTATGCACATATGTTACATAACGAGGGTTGTTGTGAAGGAGACTCCAGACGGAAGTGGACAGAACTATGTGACTTCCGGACAGACAGTTTATGTCTCTTGGCTGATGAGACTTCAAGCAGAAAAGAGGTGTATGAAGTGCCATCCTCAATGGGATGCACAATGTAACTAGGTGTAGCAGGACAAACGGTCGGTCGGTCTCTCTCTCTCACACGTGTACAAAAGTAACCGTCTCTGATGTTTTCTGTGACTGTTCTTGTCTTTGTAATAAAACTTTATTTAAAAAAAAAAAAAAATAAATAAATAAAAAAAAAATAAAAAAAGAATCGACATCCGGTGATTGTATCCACAGACAAGCAAGAACCTGAATTCCCGACGATGGCATGGGTACATAATGGTTTATACACATACCAGTAAATGAAAATATAATACAAACGTGCATATATGTGTGTGGGAGCCTCTCTATCACCAATGTGAAAAGATCAATATTTTTTTTCTCTTGGGTTTTGCATATCTGAACAAGGTATATCACACTAGTTATTTTTATACCGTAACTAGAATACCCAACTCAGGACGGGTAAAATTAATTCTTCAAACAGAACAGTTTTACACCACCTTTATATCCTCTTACGAGGATTAAAATCAAGATGTAATGCTACTAAACCTTATGTCGAGAATCTTTATTCTAATTTTGATTAAAATCAATTACATGATTTTGATTCTAAAAAATGTCTAAAATCTAAGGCTTAAGCTTAAGGGGTCTTAAGAAATTGAAATTTAGAGAATCTTGCTTAATTGGTGCCTCATGGCTATGGATCAAATTAAATGCAAATCTGAAATATTTTAATTTTCAAATCGTAGGTTGTGCTCATATTATGCCCCCTAAAAACCCTTTAAAATACACTAAAGAAACTGAAATTTAGGGATTATTTATTACTTGATATCTAATATCTATTGTTAAAATTTCACACAAATCAGAGGTATCTTCCACACGCGTTTTACAAAACTAAATATAGCCCACATTACGCAATATTACACCCAGAAGCTATGTTCCAAAATTCATAATGATCAGTTAATTAGTTAAAGAGTGAATCTTGTACATACAGATATATAAACATATACAACTTTATATAAATAGAGATACATAGATACGCGTACACAAATGCAAATTTAGGACACTAAAGTGGGAGTATATACGAGTTATTTTTGGCTTCCCTATTTTAAGACAAAGAAAAAACTATATGTATTAAAGGCCAAGTAAACATCTTGTATGTATTAAAAGATAAATTTTAAAAACAGAAAGGAACACGTGATAGAACCGAGTTACAAAACTGCGACGAAGCAATGCGGTAAAATCTTATAAGGAGATAAGTATTAATACTTAGAAAAATACTAAATATAATCTGGGTTTACACAAAACAACTACTGTTGTTTCGGAGCACATGAAGACACCTCAACTCCAAGCGAGAGAGTATTATACAAGAGAAAGAAAATCTTTATACAGAGAACACTTAACGTTTTTGTACGACTATTTCATGAACCAACGTTAGGAAGCATTTCATTGCATGAATGAGACGGAAGTTGGGAGTCGGCAAATTCTGAAGGAGTCGGTTTGAAAAGAAATATATTTTTAAAAATTTCAATTGACACTATACATTAGTATGATCTTCCATCTATACCTTCGGTTTCATGGAAACACAGGAAACTCATCCTGTAGGGCAAAAGCAATTGTATAGCGACTTACACTATCAAAACATCGACTAAAGAATCGGTTACATTTGGTATCTTTAGCCCGGCGGGCTATGTTTCCGTGAAACGGAAGGTATTGATGGAAGATCATAGTAATGTATAGTGTCAATTGAAATTTCACAAATATATAAAACTCTTGCAAAAGTAATAGAGCACTCTTTCCTTTTCTCCGATAACACAAAATAAAACTATATATTTGTTGGGTCTGTTGGGTGGGAAGAAACTCAATAGAGTGCTCAATCATACAAGAAGAGCATAATATTAATTTATGAATTTTACAGAAGTTTAGATCTCATGATACAAATGGTTTTGCAAATAAACTGGAGCCTGGTGAAAAAGCCTGGGTTCAAGTCTGTTTCACTGCTTGTCAGCGATATTATTTTTTTTTTTTTTTTTTGTATGGAAGAAACACCAGAAGTGGTGAAACTCTTAATGTCCCCCCTGTTGTCTTTCAGTCTTTTTTATAAAATTTCTGTTCTATTTTTTTGGTAAGCAAATACAGATGAGAGGGCAAGTGTATTAAAAAATTAAAAATAAAGAAATTTAAAAATTATATTAAGTGTTTATGGATTTAAAAAGGCATTTCAATAAAGCTTCAGAAGTGAAGATTCAGCTAAATATGTTTTTGCGCGTTTTGAAACATCTTTTATTCAAGGCAAAAACAATTAGTCCTTTTCTTGGTCCACTTAAAGCATGGAGATGCTTGTCAGAAAATCACAGAAAGAAAACATAATGAGTGAATGGTAACATTGAGACAAGTTGACCGGACCAAGAAAAAGACTAATTGTCTTTGCCTTGTGCCAACCTTGAATAAAAGATGTTTTGAAATACGTAAACGTGCCTACATTTAATTTGAATGTCTTTAAATCCACAAACACTTATATATTAAGCTCTAATTGATCAAATAAGATATTGAGCTTTCACAGGTTGGAATAAAATTTGTACAGATAGCTCTACGTGAGTCTTTGTAAACGAGTTTGAATTAAATTGAAACTTCCAGTCGCCATTGATTATCTCCAAACTTAAATCTACATAAGCTCTATAGGCGATATTGAGGCCCCCCCTCCCCATGTATGTCTATATAAATCTATTACAAAAAAAAAGTTTTTAGCAGTAATTTATACATAAAAAAAACAAGAAATATATTCAACATTAATAATACAATGCAAGCAAAAAAAAAAAGCATCAATTTAGGCCATCCACATAAACAACCCCTACTGCTAATGTTACAGAAGCATTCCCTTCCTCCATATTCCTAGTGACAGCGATGCTACTCGAACACTAATATACAGCCTCCAAGGTGTTTAAATCCAAAAAATAATAATTAAATACAAATATTGCAAGCATAGAAAGCCGACTCTATACACACACGAAACATTATATATATATATATATCTTGGTGGTAGACAGAAACAATTGTACGCTGCAAATAAAAAACATGATCTTTTGGTGAAAATTTGTTCCCTATATTTGATGTGGTTTGAATAACATTGAAATAAAAAATAAAAAAACATGCATAAAATTAGCAGTTTAAAATTGCAAGCAAATACCCCCCCCCCACGATAATTAATATATATATATATATATATACACAATATATACATTATATATATATAATCTCGGGGTGAGGGCGAACGATATTTGCTTGCAATTTTAAGCTGCTAAATGTATGCATATGTTTTTTTGCTTTCGTTATCAGTCTTGTCTTCATACGTAGTTATCCAAGTTACATATATGTGAGAAATAAAGAGATATTGCCTTATAGTTTTATTAACAGAGATTAATTAATCACAACTTGCTATTTTACTTATAGCTAGGAAGAAATTATGCACTATTTTCAAGATGTGCTAAGGAACACACATCTTGCTTAAAATAAAATGCATCTTACCTGAGGATCCACAGGTACATAAATCCCAAATGTAATAAAAAAAAAAAAATTAAAAAAATTTAAAAAAATTCAATTAAAAAGAAAAAAAAATTTAATCCAGTTAAATGACGCCAAGTATCCAGGCGATAAGAAGCGCAGATATGAGCAAAACGAAACGTGACTATCTTAATGCATAACACACTTTACTGTTAGAAACTGACTCACATTGAAATGAATGACGACAGAGATGAAATTGTTTTAGTCGGTTTGACCTCTCAGGTCAAGAAGAGAAAAAAAAGAAAAAAGGCCAGAATAGAAATAGCCAGGTATGATGTGGGTAGTTTATACTGATCAAACATAGGGGGCTAAAAGGATGAAGGTGGGGTGGGGGTATAATAAGACAATAATTAGTGTGTGTTTTGCTTGTTAAGCGACGGCCTTGTCTTTTCTTTAATTCTCTTCTGGTCTAAACGTTGCACGAACCAGTGGTGATGGTTACATGAGAGCACCTATTAAACCAATATTGGACAAACGAGGGAGGGGGGGGGGGTAGAGAAGGGGGTCGGATTTAGAGGTTACAAAAAGGTGCGATTAGAATATAATTGCATACAAAAATGAAGAACTGGCAATTGTCTTCATTTTGGTAAGAGATTACTGATAAGTGAACTTTTATTTTTTTTAAGTATTGAAAAGAATCAAACATGAAACAAATATATATATATATATATATATATATATATGATAAAGAAAGGAAAAAAGTGTTCCAACGTAATGGAAATTGAAAAAGGAAAACCAAAAAATATTTATGTATTCATAAACGTTGATGAATACATAAATAATATTTTTTGGTTTTCCTTTTTCAATTTCCATTATATCTATCTATCTATATCTCTCTCTCTCTCTCTCTATATATATATATATATATATATATATATATATATCTATATCTATCTCTCTCTCTATATATATATAAGAAGGTCGCCTGAGTTTTTGATGTGGACGGGGCTGATGGTGCCCATTAGTGGGATGAGAATGTTGGCTATGGTACATATATTGTATTAGTTTCTGTAGATGTAAATCCGTTAAAACTCCAGTGTTTATAAAAAGTGCTCAATAACAAATAGAGCTGTTCTTTAGTATAAATTTTTATTTATACAAACATTATTGGTTACATATGTGCATACATGTTTCGGTTGTACTCTTCAGAGAGTCCACCTCTTTGGTTTGAAGGGGTTGACTCTTTGTGAATAGTACAACCGAAACATGTATGCACATATGTAACCAATAATGTTTGTATAAATAAAAATTTATACTAATATATATATATATATATATATATATATATATATATATATATATATCACTCCTATATTACCATCGAATCAATAATACAACAGTAATTTGAAATATTCTATATATAGTACAGACAAATGATCGAAAGACATTTATTTGAATGCCTAATTTGTGTAAGTATTTCTTAAACAGTTCATAATAAATTCATGTCAGATGTTACTCATCTGTAATTTTATTGATATTTTGCCTATATATATGCAATAGTTTCGTTGACATTAATAGTAATTAAAGTGATTTAATGAACTAAAATGGATATCTTATTATAAACGTTTCTTAAATTAAACTAACATCGCTCGCTAGAATTCTTACTGACAATAGAAAAGGGAGGGAGAGGGTGACTGGCTCTTTCTCTCTTCCTTTTTCCCCCGTGAATGACGCCATATTTTTTTTATTGTTATTTTTAAATTTAATGATTGTTATGATCCCGTAGACAAAACGTTTCGCATTTTTGTTTTAAAAAGAAGCCACCCTCCCATACACACCACTGTGATCGCTCAGGTGAATTGATCCCTTCTTTCTTTTGGTCACCGTTTTCATTACGGTATTATTTTAAAGAAAAATAAATTTGTATTAAAATACCAAAACGTTAATGTTTATCTATTCATCCGAATAGATACGAAAGTTTTAGTCTTGTGTTTGCAAGGAACTTATGATGAATGAAAATACCAGCATCACAGAGACTCTTAAAAGACTTTGCTGGTTTGGTCACCTTGTTTGACACCCAGAGGAAGAATTTATCCGCAAGTTGATAGCCCAAATCGCACTCGCCGGCTGAAAGAAGTGCAGAGGCGGCCAACTGAAGACTTGGATAGGGACAGACATGGAACTGATGGCTGGAACTTGCGTTTTTGGTGTTCGATGCTGGAACCGGGAATGGATGAATTATGTCAAGGTCTCAGCTGCCGATCGGCGGGGGTGGACCGCCTTGAGAGGAGATGCAGTGAACTCATTTGGAGTCGGGTCAAATATATATATATTATACTAAATATGAGTAAATCAATGTTTCCTTGAATCTTTCTTATATACTTTAATAACACAATAAAAACGAAAAAATAATACATTCAGTAATACCTGGTGTGGTTATACGCCCTCGGTGACCATCCAGCTTCCACCAAAAAAGAAAGCTTCTAGGAAATATCAAATTCACAGGCAGGCCCCAGTTACATGTATATCCCAGTCAGAGGAGATGACATACAGTGCCTAGTATTCCCAAATAATCACCCATCTGGTACTGACCAGGCTTCACATAGCTTAACTTTGGTGATCAAATGATAACCAGTATGTCAATGTAATTATGCCATATACAAAATACATGCTAAAATATACCTTATGTTCAGAAAAGAATCTGTTTTAATTGTCCTAATTAGCTGTAATTTATAATTAACTGAACAAGTCACTCATTTTTCTCTTCGCTATTTTTTATTTCTCTCACCTATCACTTTATGTCGATTCAACCACTCTCTAATATTTCTTAATGCTTCCATGACAAGGTCATCCCTATAACAGGCTGAGAGATCTAACATTTGGGTTCTTTTACTGGAGCTAAGGGTTTTTTGTTTTTTTCCAAAGACATTAACATCCCAAATTTAGTGAACTTAATAGTTGACATACATATATAAAAAAAAGAAAAGGCTTCTAACCCGAGAAGATTGAGACCCACTGACCTAAAATGATAAACTTATTCTGAGAACTGATAGGAGGTTGTCCTCAACTTTCAAAGCGAAAAGATTCCCCTGCTTAAAATGCATACTTTTATTAATCTACTCAAACCGAGTAAAAACGTTTTAAAAATAAAATGGTAAGCAAACAATAAAAAAAAAAGAAGAGAAAAAAGAAGCTTAACTAAGTAATGTACATTAATTAATGGCTTTCATAAAGGCTCTTAAGTTTGAATGCAATTACGATCCGGTTTTTTTAAATTTTGTGTGTACATAGTTTGTTTTTTTTTAATTTTATTTGTTAGTTTTAAAAAATCTAGTTCAACTATAGACAACCCTAAACTTATAAAATTTAAAGCAAATGCATCGATTTAGGAGTTGGCAGACTAACTCAGACTACGTATACATATACATATATATATATGCAAACATTGTTAAAAATAACAGAATTCGTCTGTTTAATTATACCTTTTTCTTATATATATATATATATATATATATATATATATATATATATTTCTCCACCGTCTTTTTAAAATTCTTTCTTCATTTGCTTTTGACACCTAAGGATGATTCGACGAAGAATCGAAAACGTTCGTGAAACCTGTGGAACATTTATTAACTTTTGATTTTAATACAAAAAAGATTATCAGAAAATTTTGAAAAATTAAAAAATAAATAAAAAAAAGAAAAGGTATAATTAAACAGACGAATTCTGTTATTTTTAACAATGTTTGCATATATATATATATATATATATATATATATATATAAACGGTTTTTCATGGTAAACAACTGATGATCCCTTAAAATAGTGTTAGAAACTAACTAATATAATAACTGTAAAAAATAAATTGACTTACATGAGTGATTTTCCACTGGAAGACTTGAGACTAAGTTTTTTTTTTTATATATATATATATTTTTTTTATATAGTTTTAATGGTTGATAAACTTCCGAGACATATATATATATATATATATATCAATCAAATAAAATAAACAAATAAATGAAATAGACATATAAAAAAGGGAATTCCAAAGGCAAGCGGTCCAAGGAAAGCTATTGCAGTAGAAAATCTTCCAGCATATCGATACCTCTACAGTGAAGGGGGGGGGGGGACAAAGACTTGAAAAAGACACTCATCATCTGCAAAATCTAAATGTCATAAATCTCTATATTAATAAAATTATGAGACAACTTCACGTATGGGTGTGGATATGTGTTTCTCAAATTAATGTAACTTTAATAATTACACACTTAATTACTTTTCTTTTTATTATTTACTGTCAATCGAATATTTATTGAAATCAAAAGGCAATAGCATAAAAATAACAAAATGTTAAAAAAATCCTATTTAAAATAATTTAATCGCAGAATTAACTCTACCAGAATGCATTTTTATTTCTTTGTAAACAAATCAGTCGGGTACATTATCACCTTTTAAACACATTAAAAAAAAAATTAAATCGTCTGATCAGTAAAGATTGTGTTTGATGAAATTTAATGTCGCTAAGGTAAACAATTCCGACTTTATTAATTTTAAAATGAATTGTTCCCAAATCAAATTATGTCGCCCCATCGACTAAAACAGTACAATTTTAAATAAATGCATTTCAAAAAGTGACATTCGTTTTATTGATTTGAAAAGACAGAATATTTGTTTTAAAAATAATTAAATTGTTACAATTTTAAATAAATAGACATATTCGTTTTATTTATTCAAATAGTATTTAGCTGCCAATGACAATTACTTTTACGAAAGAGTCATTTTTTTCTTCATAGTATTGACCCTGAGATTTATTAATTCAAAAGGAGCATTATTATTAACAGTAAATTATACAGATTTATATAGAAATCACTGGAATTTGCATGGGGCCCTGCTAGGTTAAATATATTATTATAAGAAATTAATTAAAATAAACGACAAACGAGGTGTGTGTGTGTGTGGGGGGGGGGGGGCCCACACACCTCGTTTGTCGTTTATTTTAATTAATTTCTTATCCTGGAGTGGCATTTGGGCCTTGGTAAGCAGTGATCTGTTAATACAGAAGAAACAAAAATGAAATTAAAAAGGATCCCGGGCAACGCCGATAAGTATAGCTTATATAGATATAAAGGTTTCTATTCCTATCTCTGAACATTCGGCAGTGGTGATGAGAACACAAAATATTAACATCTAAAACTATTTTGGTACTGGTACAGCTTTTGAACCAAACAAAATCTACTTTTTGTTTGGCATTTTTCCGACGTTTACGTAAACAGCCGGAAGATGTTGAAGCGCTCAGACAATCAGCGACAACTTTTACCTGTACTAAAAAATTCTAGAAAAAAAAAAAAAAAAAAACTTGTACAGCTTTTGAACTGAACTGTTAGTTTTTTTTTACCCCTAACCTAGTCTGTTTTTTGTCCCCTTCACAAGCTATACCAGTACAAAAAAAAAAAAAAAAGTGAAAATCGTTGTTTCAATCAATTATACAATCTTTAGTTTATTCATTCAAAAAAAACAAACAAAAAAAAAACACAATTTATCAAAAAATTTAAAAAATAAAAAAATATTAACTTTCCTGCAAAATGAAAAAAAAAAAAAAAAAAATTTCATTGTTTTTCTTAGTTAAAAAATAAATAAATTGTCATAAAAATAAATATGAATGTTTTTCTTTCCTCGTTTTTTCTCTTGAAAAAATGCTTAGTTTCGATTTTAACACTGGTTCATTTTGATTCAGCTTTTTTCCGTCTGTTTACGTAATTCTGAGTCAGCAAAACTCTGTTTTGTCTGGTTCAAAAGCTGTACCAGTACCACTATTTTCATAGCTTAATGATTAGTGGATCAAATTTACATAAATACATGTAATCCCAAATGCTTATCCCACATGGTCATCCCTATAACAGGCCAATAGATCTAACAATTAAGTTCTTTTTTTTGTACTGGTATAGCTTGTGAACGGGACAAAAAATTTTCCGAAACCCAAATTCATTTCAGCTGAGATTCTGTATTATATCATAAATTACATTTGGATTATTAGTTTCTGAGTATACTGTAAAAAGTCAAGATTGAATTTTATTGAGAACTATGTTTTTGGTCATTAATTAAAAAAAAGAGTTAAAACTGTTTTAATTTCTTAAGCCAAATTTGTTAGTTTTATATATTTTGTACAATTTTTCATATTGACAGCGTTGTTTATTCAAGAAATACCATTTTTTATGCCTTTGTTTATTCAAAGTTATCAGTCTCTTCATTTATAGGAATTTGTTAATAATTGTTAAATCTATCAATTAGCTTATTGTGGTTCTTATTTGGTATGTAAAACACAAAAACATTAAACTAATCCCACAGGGGAATTTTCCCTATTTTTAATTGCTATATCAATTATCTAAGAAAATTTACATTGCGTCCAGTAAAAGACCCCAGTTGCATGATCGCCTGGCCTGTTATAGAGATGATCTTGTTATCCCAGCTTTCATTGAGTATCGATTGTCTATCGCAGGGACAGCTCGTGACCGAAGCTTTTGCGGTCACCGTTTCTGAAAATTCAAACAACTTTTAAAAGTTTGTTTTATAATCTTTGAGTTGAACAGACCGATAAACACGAAGTAAAACAAAAGAAAATAAATAAATATTAAAAAAAACTTTTGTTTTACTTTAACTTAAAAAAAAAAAAAAAAAATGAAAATGAACCAGAAAGTTTTAAAATAAAATTTTGAAGTTTTAGAAATAAAAAGTTAAAAATAAACAAATGAGTTTCATTTTAGTTTATGAAAACGAAAAAGAAGAACGAATTGCATACTCTCTCCCTGGAGAGCTTCGCCACATGATTGAGAACAGAACTTCCGGTTGTTCTGTTGTGTCAACACATGTGTGAATTAGCAGGTTAGACTGAAGTACTTAAGTCATAATTTTTTTTTCAGGGTGAGTCATGACCATACCAAGAAAGTCTTCTGTCCGCACACATCTCCCTATACTGTTCAGATTTAATTTTCCTCTGAGGTCATCAGAACTAAGCCTGTCGTTAAGACTCACATTACACATCTATCGTAGCATTCTCATATCATTCCTCTCCATGCAACACATGTCCTCAACCCTCACAGGCCAGGTTTCACTTTTATACATTATTACACTTCAGAAAATAAAATATCTTCAATGTGACAAGATAAAGTAATGACGTTAGACACGAGAGAGGAAACGGAAAGTAGCATCTGCTAACTTTCGATACATCTGCTAACTTATCTGCAGCAATAGATTACGGTTCCGAAACTATGTAAGAGATATTAGCGGACATAAAAAGAAAAACGAAATTAAGTAAACTTCCGGCAACGTTAACATCAGTAAATACTTCGACCGCAAGTTCTGTAAAATGCTTATTCGATTATCATATAAGTGATCAGAACCGGCACTACCTATCTATCCCCTTCTAAAACTCTTGATATGGTGAGGGGGAGGGAATTATCAGCACTTTCAAGACCTCCTTCATCTTATTTTATACTGTTACTTATAATGCGCTCTCAAAACATTATAGCAAGTCGCATTTAATAATAACATTAATAAAATTATTCAAAAAATAAAATAAAAAAAACGTTACTGCAGTTATCCGGCCTAAACTTAAATTCCAAAGTTTCACTCATTTGAAAATCGATATAGGATTAAATTTTTAAACTTTTATCTAAAATATAAAGTTATCGGATTTTCAAAGTCAGACTCAAATAGCATTTAAGCTGACAAGCCAAACTAAATTTTTATTTGTTTGCGCATTCTTAAGGTAAACTTTAAGTAGATAACTCCTATTATATTCTTTAATTTAAAATGAGTTGATAATTTTTATTTTGAAGTGGCTATTTAAAAATATTTCATATTAACAGTCATCTGGGCCGGACTAAGTAATTTTAAAATAAATTGTAGCAAAGTATGTTATTATATTTCCAATAACACTGTACAGCAATAACAAATGAAAATTGGAAGCAAAGTTTGATGTGTCAGCTTAAAATGCTATACGAGTCTGACTTTGAAAATTAGATAAAGTAAGTTTATATGTTAAACAAGCAAAACATTATCTGTCATCCGGCAGCTATTGATCTAACAATAAATAATATATGATTGTTATATTCACTATGTTTCGGCGATGTAACCTTCGACCTTCTTCAGGTACATGTCAAACTTACATTACATATCTTCAATATAAATTTAATCTAATTTTGAAAACTAATAGTTTTCATTTAAATTATATCCCTTGAAAATTAATGAACATAATACTTTAAGTTTTTCATTTGTTATTGTTGTACCATGTTATTGGCAATATAATAACATACTTAACTACAATTGATTTAAGAAATTACTTAGTCTATCCCTGAGAACTGATATGAAATTTTTTTTAACTTATCTAAAAAAAAAAAAAAATTTTTTTTTTTAAATCAGCAAGGGGAATAACTTGTATTTTTCATTAAAGGATATAAGAGTGGTCTCCCTCTCAACTAAAATTTTATTTCCTTTTCTGTATAAGTTTGAAAATGTACAAACAAATAAAAGACTAAAATGACTTCACTACCTCCTGGGCAACGCCGGGTAGGTACAGCTAATTCTCTTATAAAATATACTGTTTATTGAATAAATGCTGATAAATTAATCAAGATTAGATAATTTTTTTATTTTTTTTATGATTAACACAAAACTAGAGAGATCCGTAGACATTCCACAGTTGTATCCTTTATCTGTTTATCTGTTTATATTGCTACCGTGCTTAAAAACATTCCCATTCTTTGCACGTCCAGAACAAATTGTACCATCTTTGTTCAAACTTAAATATACCTATCTAAGTAGTCTGGTTAATGTAGTTTCAGAATATATCTTGTTGCGGGGATCTCCAAAACATCTGTAAGAGTTTGTGACATATTCCTATTCTATTCTATGGACATGACATATGAACATAAAATTGCCGCCTAGGCGTATTATTAATAGAAAATTAGCATTTGTTTACAAAGATTAGTGTCATATTTAAGGGTGAGGGGGACGAGTCCCTCGATTAATCACTTAGTGTCGAAACTATTAGTAAAATTGTTAATTCTTTTTATCAGTAAAGACAGAAAAACAATACCTTGTTTTGTGGCGATCGACAGTTGGGTATACGATTTCCCATTTAATGCTGAATTAGAATAGAGAAATCAAGACAAATAAGCAACCATTAAAAGATGGCACTTCTTTCCTTGCAAACGCAGACTGGGAGCTTCAAATGGTACGAAAGGAATCTAAAAATCGGTCTCTGGTTCTGGAAAGAGTAACAAGTTCATGCAGTTCGGATAAACGTAAGATGTTGTTGACACTAATAAAGTTTTAAATTTTATCAATTATAGTTTATTTTGTGGGGTCTGTTCTTGGCCCCTTCTGTTTGCTACTTCCATCAGGGAAGTTATATTTTCCGTTGAGTTAGTCGATTGTTCACTGTTCGTTTTTTTTAATGATTTTTAACACTGACATATTTTTTTTTAATGGAAATCGCTCCAGACAAGGCATGAAGCTACTTGATGTAAGGAGCTAAAAAGAAAAAAAAAACACTACTTCAAAGTCAAAAACTAGCCAACGATAAGTGTTATATGGATAGATTCCGACCCAGAAAACAGCAATTATTCCCCCTTTGTCACAAACATAGCTCATGGAATGTGAGGACAAAATAAAGGATGCTGCCAAACGTAAACGCAAGGTCCACTTTCTACTCGTCAATGTGAGACAATGTATCACTCATGTGTAACAATATTAACTAGTGTTGGGACAATTAATCAGAATCGGAAAAATCGGAACTTTTTGGGGGTATCAGAATCGGAAAATTATTTGACGCAATATTTAATGCCGGGTACTCTGATAAAATTGTGGTACCAAATTTATTTCCCCAAAAATGAATACCTTTCCATGAAATTAACCATGCGCTGCAATAAAAAAAAAAAATTTTTAAATAAAAAAAAAAAAAAGAGAAAAAGACCAACGGTGAGAGATTTTTTTTTTTTTTTTTTTCGTATTGTGACCTGAACTTAGGGTTAGCGATAGGGTTAAGGAAGGGCATACGTTTTTCTTATGACTTGACACTGACACCTTGATGTGAATTCCAACGTAGGACAATGTACCACTTAGAAATAGTTGATATTAACACAAATGTTTCTATGCTATAAATTAAAATCTGATTTTGAAATCGATTTAAACAAGAATAAAATTAAAATTTGATTTTAACTTAAGTCATTAAAAAAAAACATGCCCCCCTCCCCCCAATCCTGCCACCAATCTTAAGTCCGGGTGGCAATTTGCACTGCACGATTAATTCCATGAAAAGGTATTATTTTTCATTGGATACTGCAAAAAGAAAAGAAAAAAAATATTACTTGACCTAGCATTTTTTGGGGCAGTGACTTTGTACCGCAGTTGTATCAAAGAACCTAATGCCGAAATGCAATACCTATAGTTAATGATTAATTGTATACAATTAGTTGAACACATGTCACTATCTTATGTATAGCTGTGGGAGAGGGCATTGTGGGTATTCCTAACAGTATTAGTACCACAGTAGCGGGACCCATGGAAATTCCACAGTTGTATCCTTCATCTGTTGTATATGGTTGCCATGCTTAAAAATATTTCCATTCTATGGACGTCTGGCGCGAATGCAGACTGCACAATATTATTGTATCAGCTCTGGACAGAACAGATACTACACTTTGATTCTAGCTCGAAGGACGAGAAAGTATATTTTAGTTATAGTTTCACGTTTGATAAAATTGCGACATCAGATGAAATTTTTAAGTTACTTTATTTGCATTGCATCTTCAGCAATCAAAAGATCCCATCTTAAAAAAAAAGGGTTGGGTGGAAGGTGATAACGTAGATACAAACATGAAATTGCCTTAGTTTATTATTATTATATAGACTAGCGGGACCATGGATATTCAACGGTGCTTTTTATATCAATCTGTACAATTTACTGTTAATAATAATATTTCTCTTGAAATAATAAATGTTGATCAGTCAATGCTATTAAGTAAAGACTTTCTACTTCCATAAAAGTAATTGTTATTGTTAGCTAAATATTCTTTAAATAAATAAAACGAATGTCACTTTTTGAAATATATTTATTTAAAATTGTTCTGTTTTAGTCGACGGGATGACAATTTGATTTTGGAACAATTCATTTTAAAATGGTTAAACTTGGAATTATTTACCTTAGCAACATTAAATTAATCACCTATCAGCATCTTTTGCCGATCAGTGGATCTCATTGTTTCAATGTGTGTGAAAGGTGATAATGTACGAACCTGAAATGCCTTAGCATATTTTTATATAGATACTTACACAATAGATCCATTGCTCTTTCTGCTCCTCGTAAAGTAGGTTTTCTCTATCGCTCCAGACATTTTCTCACACCCGAGTCTTTTTTCTACCACTACAAATCTATCAGACCTTGTATGGAGTACTGTTGTCATATTTGAGCTATTGAATCTGTCCCATTTGAGGTTTCTTGTTAAGGTTCAGAAGCATATCTGTAATTTGGTTGGTTCCACCCTTTCTTCCCTGCACCCTCTCTCACACAGTCGTAATGTTGCTAGTCTCAGTCTCTTCTATAAGTACTATTATGGCATGTGTTCTTCAGAATTAACTTTATTTCCTGTTTCCTTTGTTCCAGCTCTGACTCATTAGTCTAGTGGTCTTCATCAATTTGCTGTTTTGATACCTCGTTATAATACAGCTTATTCCACTAGCTTCTTTCCAAGAACTGCAGGCTTTTGGAACTCATCCTACTGACTGTTTTCCTTCTACCTTGGTCTTTTCAAGACTAAGGTCAATAGTCATCTCTGGTTTTTGCAATAATCATCTTTCGCTATTTTTAGCTTCTTTCATAAAGTGGCTTCATTCATTGTCTGGAGCGACTTCCATAAAAATAAATGAAAAAACCTCATTGAATTTTAACAAGCCGATTCCAAAGTCTATGATAGTATCCTTTAAGCCAATTACGTACCTCATTGACCATTATAGAGACTTCTTGTTGAGGCCATACGGAATAAAAATCCAAACTTTATACAGGCCAACATCTTCATTTTATTAACGTAATATTTCACAGCTAAAATAGCTTCATTTTGATAAACACTTAAGATATTTTTTTAAATTATGTACACAGACGCCTACATAAAATGTAGTAAGTTGGTTTGTAGGACATAATGTCATTAAAATTACCAGAGGTGTCATCATCCGGGTTATCAACCCACAAAATCACAGCCCCCTCCCACGTACACACAGCCCCCACCCCCACCCACACACACACACACATCATAAGGACTCAAGTTTTGAACTCAAGTTTAAAGAATGTCTTCTATTTGTTTAACGTCAGTTTTTCCTTGTTCAGGGGTCAGACGTTTTCTGATATTATGCAAGCTCACTCTCCAGTTCTCACGGTTCAGCAAGTCTTCAAATTCCACTGTGCGGTCTTGTCCAATCATTTGCTTCCAAGTTTTTCTTGGTCGGAAAACGTTCCTGTGATTTATGACATTCATGCTTCTGCAATGGTTTATCCAGGAGGATGAACGTTCCACATGACCATACCAGCATAATCGATTCAACCGTAGGATAACCTCTATGCTGGGCAAGTGTAGTGTTTTCAGCAAATCCTCTGACCTGATGTGTTCAGTTTGGTCAAATTTCACATTGCAGATTCATCTAACCATGAATCTGTCATTGCACTGCAGTCTGGCAAGAGAGGGCCCAGCATTCACTCCCCTATATCATGACGCTTTAAAAACAATGTAAATTAGCTGAATAGAGAGAATCATTTCTTCCATTCAGTTAACGCCACTTGTCCCTTGTTCAGGGGTCAGACATTTTCTGATATTACGCAAGCTCATTCTCCAGTTCAGCGGGTCAGTTGTCTCCAAATTCTACTCTGTGTTGTCTTGTCTAATCACTTGCTTCCAAGTTTTCCTTGGCTGGCTAGTATCCCAGCATAATCGATTCATCCTTAGGATAACCTCTATGCTGAGCAAGTGTAGCGCTTTCAGAAAATCCTTTAACCTGATGTGTTGAGTTTGGCCATATTTCACATTGCAGATCCATCTGATAATGGATCTGTCATTGCGCTGCAGACAGGTGAAAGAGGACTGGGCAAGGGACCAGTATTCACTGCCATATATCCTGAATTTCGTTTTGTAAAATTTAAGTAACATAAAAATATTAGAATATCGGTCATAGGATGGGTAAAATTAATTCCCTGAATAGAACAGTTTTGCACCACTTTTATATTCCCCTTATTAAGATTAAAATTTCTATGTACAATTAAGCAAGACTCCCTGAATTTCAATGTCTTAAGAACCCTTAAGCTTAAGCCTTAAATTTTAGACATTTTCAAGAATCAAAATCATGTAATGTGTTTTGATCAAAATTTTAAAAAAGGATTCTAGACATAAGGTTTAGTATCATTATATCTTGATTTTAATCTTTGTAAGGGGACATACACAAGTGATGCAAAATGTTCTGCTTTATCCATCGTGGGACGGGTATTCTTCTATTTTATACATATCTGTATTGAAACAGACACACAATGTTTATTATTATGTTAGACTAATGTGCTCATATTTTTGTTTTCATTGCTTCTGTTTATTGCATAATTCAGCAGGACGCAGGTGCATGTTTTAATTGTTATATAACGTCATTCATGAATAATGCACTGTCAATCTTGGACACGTAATATATAGAGGTGGGTAAGTTAGATAGTTTTGTCTGTTAGTTTTATCTAAATGAATAAATGCACAAATTTTGTCCACATATCCGAAGTATATTAACATCAAAAGGGGATCAGGCTTATTTAAGTATTCAATGATACAACATAATATTTTGAAATAATGTATATATAGTAATTCACGAACACCAAAACAAGGATATGTATATGCTTAATTTGCATAAAACAGTTACTAATAAATATATATAAATATATATATATATATTTATTGATAAACAAAATCTGTTTTAATTAGTCATAATTTATAATTAACTGAAAAAGTCAAATGTAATTTTTACTAATTTCTTCGATTAACGCAAGTGATCTAGAAGTTAGGATTTTGGCTTCCCAGAGTTTAATTTGACTTGTTAAAAATGGCCTGTAACCCACAAAATATAATAAATAATCGCTTTTTTTCCTTTTTCTTTTTCTTTTTTAAGTTATGAAAGGCTTGAACGTTTGAGCGACGTCATATACTGTCTCATTCTGAAACTATTCTTTTGACTTGACACCTTAATTGCGATGCTGAAATTACAAAATTTAATGTTCGTTAAAAACCTTCCACAAATAGAGCGTTTGTCAATGAAAATCTGCTATTTATTTGTGTTTTAATTGTATCAGTTTAAACGTACCGAATAAAAGAAATAAGCAAAAAAAACAAAATGTCCGCAATGATTTTCCAATAAACAAGTGTAAAGCCATAGACAACAAAGTAGCAATTGTATTTCCCTCCAACTGACATTTAATCCTGAACGTGAAACAGAAAGAATCAGACAAAGAAAGAAAAAACAAAACAAAACAAAAAACTAGATATATTGAGAGGCGAGGGGTGAACTGATAGCAGTCGACTCAAAGTGCTACATTAAGCCTCTGTGTAAACATTCAATTCATTTAATTAAGAACAAGCAAATCCCATGAGAAGGAAAATTAGTTTGTACGCATAATATCTTTGATACCATTGGTTTGGATCTTGTTTTCATTTCATGTAAGTAAGTTTTCAGAAATCAAGGGGGCCCCCCCTTTCTGGGGTTAACACTTGATCTCTATATGAGATAAATAGATCTCCGAGTGTTCAATCAAGATTCTACTCTACCTCTCAAACGTTGAGTTAGTAAAGAAGTGAAGAACATGAATTTTCCTCTCCCCAATTGACCAGTTAACTATGTTGTAGTAAGTATATCTGTCTCTTGGTCTCTTGGTACCGATTCCAGGACCAGAATTCATCTGGTCTGGTGGAATATGAGCCAGTGTATGGCCGTGTTGAGGGGGATCTTATTTGGGCTTTGAATACTATGTTATTTTAAATATTTGGTCAGAGTTAACTTGTAGGGTGAAGTATCCTCATGTACAGAGAGACCGAAGACCCTCGAGGATGGTGTCTAGTAAGTAATTCAAACTTTTATGTTTGTTTTTATATGTTAGGTATGTTTATATATTAGTACTTCACTCCTAAACTAATTAACCGATCGTTATGAATTTTGGAACACAGCTGCTAGGTGTAAGTGGTCCAAATGTGAACTATATTTAGTTTCATGCAAATTGGTAAAAAAAGAGGGTGGAAACCTTCATAAAAATTAAGATACTTTCGATTTTTGTGAATTTTAAAAATACACAATAAACATCAATTAACAAGCCGTGCATGTGTGGTCCCCCTCTGTATGTGACGAGTGTAAAATGCAATAAATTTGTGCAATTTGGGGCATTTTTGACCCCCATTGTATCCCATGGGAGTGCGAACCAGAATCTTTCTGAGGTCAAGGATGCTCATTTTATATCCAGAACAATTGCCTCTACATTTTGGCCAAGTTTCAGAAAAATTGAATGGATGGATCAAACGTTATGGGAGAAAAGGGTCATTTTTTGATATTTTGGGGGCTTTTGACCCCCCTGAGTCCGCTAACCAGATTTTTTTCCAAGGTCAGCGATACTTATTTTCTATTAGGAACAATTGCTTCCATATTTTGGCCAAGTTTCAGAGAAATTGAATGGATGGATGAAAAGTTGTGGGGCAAAAAATGTCATTTTTTGCAATTTTGGGGCCTTTTGACCCCCTGGGAGGCTAACCAGATTTTTTTTCAAAAATTGGAGAATGTCACTTTCTAACCTGACAAAAGTTACAACTTCATGCAAAATTTTAGAGAAATTCAATGGATGGATGCGGAGAAAAATCCGGACGGACGGAAATACCTCAAAACATAGGTCTCCCGATTTTATAAATCGGGGGACCAATTAATATTCCCCAAATTTCAGTTTATTTGGAGTATTTTAATGTGTTGTTATGGAGCATAATATGTGCACCATCGACCATTTCAAAATTTAAATATATCAGATTTGCATTGAATTTTATCCATAGTCATTAGACACCAATTAAGCAAGATTACCTGAATTTTAATTTCTTTTTAAGACTCTTTAAGCTTAAGATTTAAGTGTTAAATATTTTCTATAATCAAAATCATGTAATGGATTTTGATCAAAATTGGAATAAGGATTCTAGATATAAGGTTTAGTATCATTGTATCTTGATTTTAATCTTCGTAAGGGGCATTGTTCTCGTCGGGAAATTAATTTTACCTGTACTGGGACAAGTATTCATCTAGTATAATATATATATATATATATATATATATCAAAATAAATCTGGATTTTAATCTTATACAAAAATTAAATTCATCTATTATACAAATGGCAGTTATCTGTTCGCCCAAAACTCAGAAACTACCAAAGATATACCAGCAAACCATATATATTCTGCTTCAGTATGGCCCAGCCAGATTTTAGTAAATAATTTACTTTAATATTCATTTATTTGTGGCCCTTAGGGACCAAATTAGTTACTGCGGTATCAGAAAACAAAAAAAACTTTTATTCAGGAAAGCAAGAGAAATAACTCTCATACAGATATATATATATATATATATATATATATATATATATATATATATATCTCCATGGACACGTGTTTCACCATTTAACGGCTTATCAGCAAGGCTATTTAAAAAAAATTTTTTTATCATAGTTCACCTCAAACAAGGCAGGCCACCACTGTAGACATAAGGAGCTACTGAGAATTGGGGTGAAAGTTTTGGGGATCATCCTAAATTGGGAGCTGTGCAGCGAGATGTCTATTCACACTAGTTTTTAATTTCTGCATGTCGGTAGAGTCGGGGAAACAAGGAGCAGGAAGAGTTCCAGAGGCCCGCAGCATGAGGAAAGAAGCTATTGGAGTAGAAGGCTCTCTGGCATCTGGGGACCTCCACAGTGACTCGATGGGACTTAGCTGATTGTCGGGTTGGTCTAGTGTATTTACATCAAAGGGGCACTAGAGCAGCAAGTTCATCAGAGCACAATCTACGGAAGTACTTGTAAAACAGGCACAAGATGCAACATTGCGGCGATGGGACATGGGCAACGTTCCTTGCACCGGCAAGTTTAACACTGACTGCATGCTGCATGTGTCCGCTATATTGATATTTATAGACTTTAAATTCCCTTTCCATATTGATTGATGGTCGCCTGGGGGTAAGAGCCTGCAGAGTCGAAGGTGACTTTGTAAATGGGTTTGAATCCTTAGACCAGCAGTAATTAACATTTCCTACACTGATGATTGCATAAAAGCATAAAACACTAGTGTCTGTAGGTAAAAACAATTAATATTTATAAAAAATATTGATATTTGTGTGTATATCCATACACACACACTTTCAAAATTTTTTCTCCATAACCAAATAAAATTGAAAATTATAGAAATAAAAAATAAAAATGGGAGATCAGGGATTAGAGCAGAAGTAAACAGGGGTTCTTATTAATTCCCGGGAAACACTGGGTAGCCCTGCTAGTTCAATATATAACAAAAATTGAAATTATCTGGATAGGTGAACAATATCGAGATCAAAAGGATGGGAGATACCTCGTCTAAAAATATTTTCTTTTTCCTTTTTAAAAGAACGAAAGAATTAAATATTGAATCTTGCTAACACCTTTTTGTTAAGGTTTCTTCCTTCTCCCATTAAAAAAACAGAGAAAACGATCATTTTTAATTTAGACTGCTGCACTTTTATGTAATATTAATTTAGAAATTATAAAAATAAAATATTAAGGAATGGGACATTTTTTTTTTTTTAAAGTAAAATAGTAATTAATCATAAAAAAATGCATTATTATGTTCAATTTATATTTAATTTGATCGGAAAAGGAATTCCGCTTATTATTTTCTCCATTGTCAAAAACGAATATTTAATTGCCTGAGTTTGTCATTTCGCAGTTTTTTTGTTTTTTTTTCATAAATTATAATCAGGTGTGATAATTGTCAAACAATTGCTTTGTATCCTTCACACCCTCTTAAAGGGGGGGGGGGGGGTATCCTGAACCCAAGAACAAAAGGACCGAAATACATGCACAAAAAAGAAAGAGTGCAATTAACTTGTCTTTGAGTCTGAAGGCACAACCAGGGAGGGTGTTGGGTAAGGGGAGGGGTGCAAAAAATGATTCAAATCAGAAGGAACTGAATCAGGAATGGCAGTCAATAATGAGCAATCTCTACAAGATTCCGTTGCCTCTTTAGTGCGAACAATCAAGTTATTCAAATCTTTTCGATTTCATTTTACATTACTCCCTTCACAATTAAAAGCTGGCAAGCATTTCTCTAAGAAATTCTTTTTTATAAGATAGTTTTTCAAAAGAGACTGATAGGAATAGTAGAACCCCCAAAACTACCACATTTCACAATTGTCCATCTCCAAGACTATTGGCTATACCAAGGCTTGAGAATCTTATCTAGTCTACTATTCAAGAGAAACGGCACATTCATACTAAGGCCATTCATGGCACAGGCTGAGTAGGTGTGTTCTTACCAGTCGGAGGATACATCCTCGACATCAGTCCGAAAGTGGCTTTGTTGCTGTTGGGCTGAGGTATGGTTACGTTCAGTCTCAGGAGGTCCACCCTCCCAGGCTTTATCTACTCTTTGAGAAGGGGTTAGTTGATTGCTAATTGCCTGAGGCGCCCCTATCAAGGGAATGCCGACAGGGCGGCTCAGGCATTTTTGTAATCTAGAGCGTGCTAATCCTAGTGGGATGGCTTTCCACACCTGACCTGGTGTCTATCCTCTTGGAGACGAGGTAAATAAAAATACTAAGCCCATCCCTATAAGAGGCAGAGAAATCTAACATTTGGGTTCTTTTATTGGATTTATTTTAGATGAGATTCTGTATTATATCATAATGTACATTTGAATTATAAGTTTGTGAATATACTGTAAAAAGTCAAAATTGAATTTCATTGAGAATTTTTTTCCATCATTATTACTTTTAAAAAAATTAAACAGTAGTTGATATTGTTATAATTTCTTAAGCTAAATTTGCTAGTTAGTTTTATATATTTTGCAAAAGTTTCATGTCAATCTTTAAGGGTTTTTTTTTTATATTGACAGCGTTATTTATCCCAGAAATAGCATTTTTTATGTATTTGTTTCTTCAAAGTTACTCATTTTTCCATTTATAGGAATTTGTCAATTATCAAATACATCAATTAGCTCATTGTGGTTCTTATTATTTAGTATGTAAACACACAAAAACATCAAACTAATCTGAGGGAACTTTCCCCTCTGATTTTAATTGCTATATCAATTATCTAAGAAAATTTACATCACCTCCAGTAAAAAACAAAAAAACAGTTTCATGATTGCCTGGCCTGTTATAGGGATGGCCTTAGGCTGATGTATTGTAGGACCCCCAGAATTACTATAGAATGTTCCTTCTCCTAGACTAGTTGCCCAACCAAGGCTTAAAAATCTGGTCTACTCTACTATTCAACCCATAACTTGAGAAGCGAAAGATGGATTCATACCTATTCCATGGACATTAGTGGGAGTGATGCAAATATCCTGCGAGAGAACTCGAACTCGGCACACGATCAGGGTTGGGAACCATTGCATCTCCATTTTACTCTTACTTCATCATTACATAGAAAACTTGACACAATTCTGTACAGCTTTCGATTGATCCGAAGGTCATTTAAGTCTTAATTACAAGTTTCTATCTTGAGTAAGATTTAACGAGATCAAATTAGTAGCAATTCGTTGGCGGCAAAGCTGGAAAGAATTTACTTACAATGACTAAAACTTGTACATTTCAAACTTTACATACTCAATCTTATTATAATGGAGCAAGGCGATACCTCCGTCTGGTAGTCATGCAACTAATCTCTATGACGATGCCAGCAACATTATCAGGGATGCGAGTAGCCATTGACAAAAAAAGCTGAAATTAAAATGAATTTGCCAACCTTGAGGGAGGGGGGGGGGGGACAAAAAAGTTAGACTGTTATGTTTAAGTAAGAACCCTCACATACTTGGGTGACGGACAATAAATTTACCCCCCCCCCCCCCCTCATCTTACATAAACTTAACTTGTCGGATTTTCAAAGTCAGACCCAAATAGCATTTAAGCTGACAAATCAAACTTTGCTTCTCACTAACCAATTTGCACTTGTTATTATTCTACCATGTTATTAGACGGGTCGATATACTGCCAGAGTACCCCTACCACCCAAAAATCGCAACATTTTGTTTTTTGGTGGTTTTATGTTAGGCTGGGCTACTCTACAACATATAAAAAATTGGTCAAGATCCGAGTATGGGAAAGTTTCAAATTTCGAATAGGACTTGTTTTGGTTTACAAGTCATTTTCCATTTACATGTGAAGCACTAACTCGGTCAGTTTTCATGATAAATCAATACATCTTAGATTTTTACTTGTTTTCAAGGTCAATCCTTCACATGAAAAAGGTTACCAGTGATGCCAAATAAATCCTTATACAATATCAATGGGTACTCCTACACCCATTACCCTAGTTGTATCCACCCTGATTCACTTACGTCACCCATAAGCCTGTTTGTGAATGTGTATGCAATAAGGGGTTTAGGGGTACTGGTACCAATGTGAATGTAATTAGGGGTTTTCGGGTCGGGTAGCCCTAGATATGGTATAAGGGTGTATTTAGCATCACTGGTAACCCTTTTCATGTGAATGATTGACCCTGAAAACAAGTAAAAATCCAAGATGTATTGATTTATCATGAAAACTGGCCTAGTTAGTGCTTCACATGTAAATGGAAAATGACTTGTAAACCCAAAAAAGTCATATTCGAAATTTGACACTTTCTCATACTCCGATCTTGTCCAACTTTTAGTATGTTGTAGACTAGACCCAACCTAGCACAAAACCACCAAAAACACAAAATGTTGCAATTTGGGGGGGGGGGGGGGGGGCAATCAGTATACTGACCTGTCTATATTGGCAATATAATAACATACTTAGCTACAATTTATTTTTAAAATTACTTAGTCTGGCCCAGACGACTGCTAATATGAATCATTTTAAATAAGCACCCCAAATTTTTTCAAAAATCAACAAGGGGGGATAACTCATTTCAAATTGAAGAATCTAATAGAAGTGTTCTACCTTAAATTTAAAAATGTGCAAACAGATAAAAATTAAAATCTAAAATGATTTCACTGCATGCCTGGGCAACGCCAGAGTAGATACAGCTAGTAAGATATATAAGTACATAGCAAAACTAAATTGAAATCTATTTTTATTAATTCACCATGAAATTTCCATGGATGTCGCCAGTAAAGTAATAATAGGCGATTGTAGAAAAGGTCAAAGTGAGTGTGTTTGTGTATTTTTATGGAAACAAGTGTTGCTTACAAGTTACAACACTCAAATATCAGATTTGAAAGACATTATGTCACTTAATGAGCTCTGTAGCTATTAAACATCGTAGTAAGAGAGAGAAAGAGGAAAGAGTCACACACACACGAAAGAGTCACACACACACAAAAAAAAGAAAGAGGAAAGAGATATACACACACACAAAAAAAAGAGAGATACACACACACACAACAAAAAAGAGATACACACACACACAACAAAAAAAGATACACACACAACAAAAAAAAGATACACACACACACACAACAAAAAGAGAGAGAGACACACACACAACAAAAGAGATAGATACACACACACACACAAGAAAGAGAGATACACACACACACAAGAAAGAGAGAGAGACACATACACACAAGAGAGAGAGAGACACACACACACAAGAGAGAGAGAGACACACACACAAGAAAGAGAGAGAGACACACAAGAAAGAAAGAGAGAGAGAGACCTTTTGAGGATAAAGTACCTATTTAAAAGTTCAACTTGAAAGAGCTAATCTCCTGTACAAATCCTTGTATAACCTGACATTATTAGCGCTGAACTTACGCAATGAACAGAAATTAACCTTTTTGAATGCAAATAAAATTACTCTTTGGTTCTTTGATATGACAGGGGTGCATGAATAAAAATTCATGTTTTCTATTGGTTTAAGACAAATGAACTATGTACTTGACTTTTGCCTTTAAATTTAATTCAAGCCAGAAATTACTCTACTAAAAGTTTCAAAATCATTAGATTAAAATAGCTTACTTGTTTACTAACATTCTGACCGAAATTTAAATCTGATTTTGAACGCTTTAAACTGTTGATTAGAAAATAATTTCTGGCTTGAATTAAAATTCAATTACTAAAGTCAAGTATTATGAGTAGGCATCAAATGACATTTATGCAATGTCATCCCTATAACAGGCCAAGAGATCTAACATTTGGGGTATTTTACTGGAGGCAAGATTTCCAGTCAGTGTGCATATGGGAAAGTGGCGGTTTATAGGCATCCATTCAGTCTCGAAATACAATGGTAAGGGTACCTGCGTGTGGAGTCAATTATGAAGCAAGGGTTATGCAATACCGAACCGCACCTCTCCTGAATCGGCACTGCTTGATTCCAGTGACAAGGAGTCCAAAAGAACTGGAAACAATGCCAAGATAAACAAAGATCTATCACATACAGCAGTTGGTATTCCGAAATTGTCACCCATTTTAGTGTTGACCAGGCTCAACGTCGCTTAACTTTGGTGATCTAATGGGAACCGATGTGTCAATGTGATTATGCCGTATTAAATAAAGTGGGTTTACACACACACACAGAAATTGTTAGCCTCTTTTTATAACTAGTTTTTTCTTATCTGAAAACGTGTGCACACATCTAATAGCAAACCTGAAATAAACAAAAACCCAATATCAGAGGTCAAGTATTTAGAGAAAGTATGTCAGACTTAAAAAGGAATTAGTAAAAATAAAAAAACAAAAATATTTATGACGGTAAGCGATAAGTTATCAGAAAGTGTTTAATACTAACTCGTTTTTAAATCTAGACAAAATTAATTCTTATTCTGACTAAGACATCAATAAAAGGTCAAAGATGAGGTGACCAAAGATCAACTGTCCATTTTTTTTATCCCAAAAATCCCAAGAGAAATAACAGAAGACAAACGCAAGCATCAACCAATAGTGTGATGAATTGGTGAGAAAATGATAGACTACCGCACCCGAAGCTCAAATCAAAGTCTACCAACTCTTGATAGAAAGGACTGGATACAGCTAAATAGTAGGCAAACTTAGAGGTAAACATTACTCATCATCTTTGGTTTATCGCCCCTTTTTACATGCTGGCATGTGTTGGACAGCTTTTAGAAATTGACTTCCAAATTTATCACCGGTCTAGTTTTTTTTTTTAAGTGATTTCCTTAACTAAGGCAAAATTTTTATAGGCTGAATGCCCTTCCTGGTGCCAACCCAGTTAAGTGATGGGAACCAGTGTTTTTATCGAGACACCATTTGTAGGTGATTTCCCACAAAGGCTAAAGAGCACTTCACCTGCCCTTGAATATTGCTATCGGTGATATAAATTATTTTAAAGGAAATACAGTTGGGAAATTAGTCAACAATTTATTTTGGTTTACCAATTCATTTGTGACCTATTTGCAGTAAAAAAAATTAATAAGATATATGTGATAGGAGAGAGAGATATTTTTCAATGTTAGTTCTGAAAGTAAGGTATACAGTAAATACGGTATAAGAACATGGCTGATCACTTTACTCAAACAATATTTATGCTAACTTCATAGGCTTATATTATCAATTAAATATTAATTTTTTTAATGCAAATCCATCACAAATTAGTAGGTAAACCGAAATAAATTGTTTTGGGCTAATTTTCCAACTGCATTTCCTTTAAAATAATTTATGTCGACAATAGTAACGTTTACCTACTTAGAGACACGTGCCACAGTTGGAGGTTAAGCTCACATCCCTGAGTGTCCATGACGTGACACTACAAACCATCAACCATATATTATCAGAGCCCTGATCAAAACCTAAAAGACACTGCTTTGACGCCACTTGTCTATGAAATGGAATTTATAGACCGAATTATGTCACATGGTTTCAAGCCAGGTTAAGTAGAACCAATTGACAGACGATGTAGCCAGTTATAGAGATGTGATGTCTGCATCTAAAAATTGTTCGAAACCAAAGATGCTGAAAGCCTTTGGAAGTTGAGTAAAATGAGTTACGATTTATCTCATACCCCTCCCTAACTCCCTGCCACTCGTAAAGCAAACGATGTGATACAAGGAAAATTCTTTTCCCTTCAGAGTTTATTTCTATATGATAGTAAGATGGAGGTGGGGCCATCTGGAGATATTTTTAGGAGTCACAAGAGGACAAGTAAATATAGAGTAGAGAAAGAGAATGGTAGGTGCAAGGACATTTCATATGGAGAAAACAAAAACAATAAAGATCGGTGCTGCTTGGATGTTGAACTGTGTACAGAGGATCCTTTATAGTTGCTGTGTTGTTTGGAGATAATACATCAAACACATACAGAGGTACTAATGGGTTTTGCAGAAGAGAGAGGGAGAAGATAGATAGAGTGATAGCGCGGGAGAGAGCGAGACAGAGAGGGGCAGAGAGAGGGACAGGTTTGGTTTGTTTGTTTTACAGTATATAAACCATCTCTGGGTTATGTAATGCCAAATAAAGTTGTCAAATATAATTCTATAGGTAAGATAATTATTTATATTCCTTGAATACATTTCTCTTTGAAAACATTACTTCTGTGTATCGATAATCTTTGTTCTCAACACGATTGACCCCCAGCCAGCGTGTTCTAGTATCTATTTAGGAAGAATAAAAAGGAGAAATAAGGTTTTGAGATTAAATATTACGGTTGGTGATAAACTGATAGATACTAGGACATAACGTGACTAAAAAAAAAAAATTAAAAAATAAAATAAAAATTACTTATTTGTTATAGAACTTTCTAAGACTTTCGTTACACAGAGAAAGTATATCATTCCCCAAATAGCAGGAGGATACAGAAAATAAATCTATGTATATAAAACTTAATGTCAGTGTATATGTGTGGTGTGCAGTATTTTTGTGTTCTCTATATAAAGAAAGGTTAGAGAATCTACATAAAATTTAAAAGTGTATTTTATGTAAATTTTACTGGGGAAGACAATAGAACTGTTACCGAATCTCTCAGTGCATCCCTAAGGGGGATATGAGGGCATAACCCTCTTAAAACTTCAAATATATCCTATTCTGATGAAATTTATATCATATGTATAAAATTCTCTGGGGAAGACGATAGAAAGGGTCCCAAATCTATACGTTATCCTCTATGTGCCGAAAACCTCTAATTGACCCATTGGGACAAAGATGCACCGGAAGAAGTTCAGAGGTTACATCGGCCGAAACGTTGTGAGAATAACGTTCAAGAGTCCAAATAATCCAAGGTTGTAAAAATTGATCTAAATCTTCATTTAACATATCTGCACATCAGATGTGGGTTGCACGTTGACCAAGATGGCACAAAATGACTTCCTCCATGAAACTATCATTTACGTTGGTTTTGATATACCACTGCTTGAGGACATCTTTGAGTAATTTCAATATTTTCTCGACCTGCTTTTTCCTTGCTTACTCTGTATTGAGATGTGTGTACATCTGTTTATAACCCCAGGGCTTCGTTCAACATGTCTATAAGCTATGCAACACAGAGCTGACTGGCTTGGGCACCTTCAGCTTCAATAGCAGCGAGTCAGAACTGTCATCGAGGCACACACACCACATACCCACTGAACCATAGCCATTTCATGCCTCTGCATCCTCAGAAACACCGAGCTCAATGAAAAAAATAAAATTTTCTTAAAAAAAAAAAATTAAAAAAAATTTTTTTTAAATAAAAATAAAAATTAATAATACGTAGATAAATGGTAGTTGGGATGTTATCTATTTGAAAGTCAGCAATAACATAAAAGTTGTACATGGTCAAATTATAATTTGTTTCGCAGGAAAGAACACTTATGAAAATTATGAGGAAGAGGATGCTGAAGTTATTTTAAAATGATTTTAGATTCTTTCAGTAAAAAGGAAAAAAAAAAAATTATTTCAATAAAAGTAATATGATTTATGTTCCAGAATTTTCTTTTTTAGATGAGGGTTCATACTTTGTATTATTCGGGCTACTATTCTCGTCCTGGCTGTTTCAGTTGATGCAAACTCCAACCTTCTTCAGGTGCATCTTTACGAACTTGAGAACCTTCTAATCAAACTCCAGAATCTATACAGAATTTAAAACTGGACTCTTTATTTAATCTACTGGGGTAGATTGTTCTCGTTCTGTCAGCTATGTCCAGGTAGAAGACTTAATTATTATGTTGTTCTTATGTATTATCACCTTTAGTAAGGATTGAACCATCAACCTCTAGAAGACTGTCACTTAAAACTAATTGTCAATCCACATGGAACTGTGGCACAGCAATTAAAGGTGTTAATTAACAATCAGTTTTAAGTAACAATCTTCTGGAGTTTGAAAGTTCAATCCTTAATAAGGAATAATAATTTGTAAAAGTGATAGCACTGGAGCAGAGGGAGGAGCAAGTGCTAGTGTAATAGCAAGAGTCGGGAGTGAATAGAGAGTAAGATCATGGAACTTCTGCCATTACCAACCCGCAGAGCGTTACCACTGTCAACCAAGAGAAGAGTCTATCATGCATGAATACGCAGTGTGATGATGTATGGAAGTTAAACCTGGCCAGTTAGTGTTGAGAATATGCGTTGCATAGAGAGAAATGATATATGATGGGTGTGTAACACGAGTCAAAGGTTTAGATCTGACGAGCTCAGAGGAAGATTAAATCTGGACTGTATATGGAGAGGTGTGCAGAACACGAAACTTTGTTGGTATAGTCTCGTTGAAAGAATAGATGAGTTCTTGGGTTAATAGATGCAGAAAAGTTGAGGTAGCAGGGTCAGTTGGCAGAGGAAGACCAAGGAAAACATCAGATTTGAGAGAAATGAGGATAATTTAAGACCTGGCCACCGATAAGTTAGTTTAGAGGTAAACTTCTAAAAGCTGTCCAATACATGCCAGTATGTAAAATTGATGATGATGATGGGATAATAAAATACCAACAAATAAGAATCAAATTTCTAAAAAGGAAATATACTCATTTTAGGATGAAAAACCTAAAAAAATTAGGATTTTTGCTATCACAGTGTCCCCCCCCCCCCCCGTGAGAAGCTAAATGTTTACATATTCTAAATGAATAAATGCCGAAGTTTTTGTTTTCATTCATCACTCCTATATTACCATCAAAACGGGTTACTGTTATTTAAATCAATAATACAACATCGACAGTACAGACAAAAGACAGCTATTTGAATACCTAATTTGCATAACTATTTTTTAAACAGTTCGTAAATTATTGTTTGGTGTTATTCATTTGTAATTTTATTGTCCCATATATATATATATATTGTGTGGGCAATAGTTTTGGTGATATAAACAGTAATTAAAGTGATTTAATAAAAGCATTTTCAAGGGAGGTAATTCAAATTAAATTGAACTAACATTGATATTAGAAAGATATACTGACGAGGCATAAGCAAGAAAAGTTCATAGGGAAAGGGGGTGACCTCTCTCCTGTTAGCAATGCAGCATTTTCTTGTTTTATAATTCAATGATAGTTTTGACCTGTAGACAAACGTTTCGTCTTTGTGTTCAAATGTTCCGTTCTGGATTTTTCTTTAGAGGACTCATGTTTTTAAATTGTAAGTTAAAAAAAACAAAAAAAACATAAGAGCCCCACACACACACACAAAATATATATATATATATATATATATAAAATAATCGCTCAGGTGATTTGATTTCTTCTTTTCAGTCTTATTTAAAAGATAAATAAATTTGTATCAAAATTACCAAAATGTTAATGTTTATCTATTTATACAAATAAATGCGAAAGTTTTAGTCTTGTTTACAAGAAACTTATGAATGAAATGTTTATTATTTAAAATTTTTGTTTCAAGTATTTCAAGTAGCAAACTTTGTAAAGCAAGCTAGTGTTTGATAAAACAGCTTACCTGTGTATAGTTAATCGAAACAGTCTAACATGACTATTTGGTACATGGAAGTAATAAACTGGTCAGTTGGATTCTACCATATTTCTCATCTAAATCCAGATTGGATGAATTGCTTGCTGGGAAAATATATAACTATTTTTTTCAGGCATTTATCTTTGGTAATTTTTTTTTGAATATTGGATGTTTTTGTATCTAGCAACAGGGTAGTAAGCTGGTATTTGATCAATAATAAGTGGGTCTCCTGCACGAAGGGGTCCGACGTTGCAAGACCTAAAACCGTTAATGATTTTAGGTTCACATCACTGACGCTATGGTTTGAAGCGTCTGAATTATGTATTTTATAACAGGAGCAATTTCATACTGAAGCCAACAAATTATTTCTCACATTCATAATAAAAATCATACGACTAAAATTCTTTTATGACAAGATAGACATCTGTGTACTCTTTACAAATTAAAACGAGCATTTAAAAAAGGTAAAAAAATTTGGTTGCCGACTTGATAGATCTACTTTGAAGGATTTCAATAATGAATAAATAAATAAATAAATGAATCAATAGAAATAAACAGTAAGTATTGTTTGAACTCATACGGGGAAGTGGGTGTCGGATTTTTTATTTGCGGACTTTCAAACTGTGAGGTAAGGATACTGTGTTGGGAGTCAGTAATTCTTAATGGAAACGGTTTCTAAAAATTGAGTCAGGAGTTTTTTTTTTATTATTATTAGTTTTTTTTTAAGCCAACTCTTCCCCTCGGAGTAGGAATCTTGAAATTACTAGAATCAAAGAAAAAAAAAAAATACAATATGAGTATGATTTCGTTTACTTTGTTTCATGGCATATCAACCTTTTCTTTAGGTTATTTAATCCTGGAGGATAATACCTATCATCATTATCATATTCTGTAACGTCTGTTTTACAGCTTTTAGAAATTGACTTTGAGACTCACCTATCTTTGGCCAGTTCTTTATCCATCTTCACTCAAATCCTTCCTTATGACTTCCTCCCATGCCAACTGACCCTGCTACCTCAACTGTTCTACATCTACTAATCCAAGATCTCCTCTATTCTTTCAACGTGGCCATACCATTGAAGTCTCCTATTCTGCACACATCTCCCTATACCAGGGGTGGGCAACCTTTTCAGAGTGAGGGCCAGATGAGACTTTTGGAAGGAGATCGCGGGCCAGAATGCAAAACGAAATCTCAGAATTATTCTATTTTGTCAATCTTAATTGAAACCTACTTTTACGTCTATGTCACAAAATGATATGAGTTTTACTGGGAGATCCGCGGGCCGGATTGCAATGATAAAGCCTAGCAGGGTGGCGGGCTGGACGCTAAGCCTTCGTGGGCCGGATGTGGCCCGTGGGCCGGAGGTTGCCCGCCCCTGCCCTATACTGTCCAGATTTAATATTCTTCTGAGGTCATCAGAACTATAGAATTAAACTAACACTTACCGGCATAAGGGCCTCAATTGGTATCCATCTCATGGAGGAGTGCTTGTTCGAATGAATGAACATTTATACACTAAAATGGCCACATATGAATCTCAGCCAATCAGAACACAGAGAATGGACTTTCCCTTCTGAGCATAATGGAACATTCTAGCCTTGTTATAAACAGGCATTTTGATGTGCTCAACAGTTTGACTTATCTTGCTGCTCAACTGGTCGTACAGTTGAGCCCTAAGCATCGACTCTATAAGAACTAAGCCTGTCTTTAAGACTCAGATTACACATCCATTGTATCATTCTCATATCATTTCTCTGTGCAACGCATGTCTTTAACGCTCACTGACCACTTCCATATATCATCACACTGAGTACACATGCTTGATAGACTATTCTCTTGATTTACAGTGGTAACACTGTTGGTTAGTAATGGCAGAAGTTACCTGAACTTACTCCATCTACTCCTAACTCTTGCAATCACACTAGCACCAGCTCCTCCTGATGCTACAATGGTATCACCAAGGTAACAGAACAACCGACTAGCTTCGCTATCCAAATATACTTTCTCCACATCTGAGTTCTCATCTGTCTCCATTGTTTTACACTTCTTGCACACAAATCGGTTATTTCTCAAACTACCTGCAATCTAACTGCACTTTTTGTGTACTCAATGCTTACAAGTGCCCACTGTAAACTATAGTAAAGTATGTTTATTAGTGATAGGACGATTTCAATATTTTTTGTGTATTCCGATACAATTACCAATTCTGTTTTAAATTTCCAATTTCGATACAATTACTGATCCGATTCTAAAAAAGTAGAATTTCATTTTATTTGGGATGGGGGGGGGGGGACGTAGAGTCCTCATCTACTTTTAAATGTAGATATGATTTTCTTTTTAATTTGACAAATTTCTTTAATCTTTTCCCTTTATGTATTGTATCCATGATTTTGATAAACTCATTGTGAGATTTTCATCTATATTTTTCATGTGTGCTATTTTTCCTATTTATCCACTCGTGACATTTTTTACCTAAATTCATTATTATGATCTATAGATTTTAGTTTTACTAGTAGTTTAAAATCAAAAAATATTTATCATTTTATCATTAGTACCAGCAATTGGAAATTAAGTTTTAAACAAAAACAAATTGGAATGATCGTTTTTGGAATCAGAAATTAGGCTCAAATCTTTCAGATTCCCGATTCCAATTAATCGTCCCAACACTAATGTTTATATATTTGTATGTACAGGATTCATTCCTAAATTACTTAACCGATCATCATGAATTTTGGAACACAGCTGGTAGGTGTAATGGGTCCAAATGTGGACAATATTTAGTTTAATTTTATGCAAAAGATGGTTGAAACCGTTCACGAAAATTCAGATACCTCCGATATTTGTAAAATTTTAACAATGGGTATTAGACATCAATTAATAAATATTCCCCAAATTTTCATTGTTAAGTATTTTAAAGGGATTTTAGGGGGCATAATATGGATAATCTTTTATTTGAAAATTCAAATATTTCAGATTTGCATTTAATTTGATCTATAGTCATTAGACACCAATTAAGCAAGATTCTTTCAATTTCTTAAGACCCCTTAAGCTTAAGCCTTAAATTCGAGACATTTTATAGAATCAAAATCATGTAATGGATTTTGATCAAAATTGGAATAATGATTCTAAACATAAGGTTTGGTATCATTATACAGGGTGGGCAAAAATAAGGGTCCTATTTTTAAAAATTCATAACTTTTTTATTTATTGATTTTTTAATTTTTTTTTTTTTAGAATAAGTAAAGGACCCCTTCCGAAGCAAGCATGAGCCGTATTAGCCCTAAGGAACGTACCCTCATTTAGAAAACATTATTTTTGCTTAAAAAACTCAAAACCGTGTAAAAAACAATACTTTAGTTTTTGTAAGTTTTAAGAAGTGTTTTTCGGCTAAAATTTGTTTTGTTTATTTCAAAAAATCTCGGAAGGGTCAGTCTACACACACATAAAGTTTGGTGAGTTTAACTTTTATTTTGTGGAAGTTATTCAAATTCAAGTTATTCAAATTTAAAGATAGGACCCTTATTTTGGCCCACCCTGTATATTGATTTTAATCTTGGTAAAGGGGCATAAAAGTGGTGCAAAACTGTTCGGGGAATTAATTTTACCCGTCCTGGGGCGGGTATTCCTTTAGCTTATATATAATCACTTGAACACAAGTTATTTTATCCATAACTGGGTGAAAATTGCAGGTTCATACCTTTTACAACAGTTTCTACAATAGATCCGCAAGTATATTTGAACACAGCATAAACAATTCCATAGTCTGTGACGCTATCCATTAGGCCAATCAAGCAACAGTCACAATATTAGTTAGAAACTAATAAAAACAAATAAAAGCTGATCTTCTAATATGAGGTGAGTGACAATGACATTCACTAAATAGACGCACGCAGGAAGCGTGCATTGTGATGTCGACTCTTTTTGTTCGTATGAATGCAGTTTTGAAAGCATCCGAACAGAAGGTTGGATGGAAACGTACCAAAATGTCTTCGAGCACAACAAACTCAACAGAAGCAATTATCATCAGAGAGAAGAGAAGATGCAAAACAGAGTAAACGGGAAATTAGACTAAAAGAATAAGAATACCAGCAACAAGTCTCATCCCAAACAAAAGTAAAATAAACTCCCTCTCCTCTGTTAGACTTCAGGGGAAAGAATACATTTTCTAATTTACATGCCTTTTTTTTTTTTTCTTTTTTAAATTTATTTTATTTATTTATTTATAATAAAGATTTTTTTTTTTTTCAGTTTCAAAGATTTTATTTTCCAGAGTATTTTTTAATTTTTAATTTTATTTTTTTAATGGCACATCAACCCTTGTGGATCATTTCATGCCTATCAATGATATTTTTATAGTCTTTCATAGAAATTTAAACATATAGCTATATCCCATTGAAACACTGATTGAAGTTAAGGAAGGGTGAGCCTATTTAGTACTTAGATGCACAATAGAATATCCCAGCCTACTTATATACCAACTCTCTGGCTTCTGATCTCTATTTACTTATAGCTCAATTAATCAGATAGCTGAGCTTTGGCTACTAAATTCAATATAAACTTACAAATGGCAAAGAAAATTGCAATTTTAGAAAAAACTTCAAGACACTTTAGTTAATTCAATCAATTCTAAGCACATATTGAAGTATTGTCACAATCGGTCAATTTTCATAAAGCTTGGC
>OY744519.1:178037302-178217302 GCA_963556195.1 Sepiola atlantica
ACTTTTAGATTTTATATAGATTCTCTAACCTTTCTTTCTATAGGTAACACACATCGACTTATATACAGGGTGTTTCAAAAGTCTTGGGAACATAACGATTTTTAATAACTCAAAAACTATTAGGAGTTGAAAAATGAAATTGGTACCGTTGGAAAGGTTAAAGTTTCAAGTTTTGTGGGGAATCTTCAAAGTTGCTCAATATGAGCACCATTCGTCACACGGCAGACATCTAGTCGATAGTCCATTTCCTGCCAAACGCGTTCCAGCATCTTGACGTCAATGGTTCCCACAACTGCCGTTACTCGAGCCTTTAGTTCGTCAATATCTCTTGGAAGGGGCGGCACATAGACTTGTTGCTTGACAAAGCCCCAAAGGAAAAAGTCACACGAGGTAAGATCTGGAGACCTAGGAGGCCAGGGCATGAGAACGTCATCACCTCGCCCAGATCTCCCAATCCATCTACCAGGCAGCCTTGTGTTAAGAAACTGCCTTACTCTAAGACTCCAGTGTGGTGGTGCACCATCTTGTTGAAAAATGAAGTCATCAGATTCTGCTTGTTCCAACTGAGCCATTAACCAGTCTTCCAGCATGTTGAGATAGGATTCACCAGTGATAGTTGCCTCTTCAAAGAAGAACGGTCCATAGACACCTTTCTTGGAAATTGCACAAAACACGTTCACTTTTGGTGAATCTCGCTCGTGCTCAAGAAGTTCATGAGGATTCTCAGTACCCCATATGCGAGTGTTATGCTTGTTAACTTTGCCATTCAGATGGAAGGTCGCCTCATCGCTAAAAACAAGCCGGTCATCAAAGCCGTTATCTTCAAACTTCTCTTGCATTGCAATGCAAAAGTCACGGCGAAGTGGCTTATCAGTGTCCTTCAACTTTTGGACCAACTTGAGCTTGTAAGGTACCATTTGCAGTCGTTTCCTTAAGACACGCCAGACAGTTGCTGGAGCAAGCTGAAGTTCCCTGCTGGCTCTTCTCACTGATTTACGGGGGCTCCGCTGAAAGGCTGTCCGAACTTGCTCAACTGCATCTTCTGAAGTTGAAGGGCGACCTGTTCGCTTACTTGGGCACAAACACCCATCTTTCACAAATTTAGCATGCCATCTGACAATGGATTTCCTTTCAGGGGCTTCTTTTTTAAATTTCCTGCGAAATGCACGCTGAACACATGTCCACGATTCAGTCTTTGCAAATTGGAGGACGCAAAATGCCTTGTCTTGTTTAGAGAACGCCATTACTGCACCTGGAAAGATAACACGAAAATCATTAGTATGACCAAAAACTTGATTAAGCAAGCTTTAAAATGGCACCAGTTTCATTTTTCTACCTGGAATAGTTCATGAGATATACGCATTTGTAATGTTCCCAAGACTTTTGAAACACCCTGTATATATATATGCAAAGTCAGAAGATAAAGATTATATCTTATCTTGAATAGTCAAAGCTCGATATACGAAATAGAGCAATAGTATAAGTAGATAAGTGATGAGAATAAAAATTTGATAAAATGAAAAATTTATTAAATCATCAATTGTTCAAACAAGGGTAATATAATTTTTTTTTTTACATAACCCTTGTTTGAACAATTGCAGATTTAATAAATATTGCATTTTATCCAATTTTTATTCTCATCACTTATCTAATTATATATATATATATATATATATATATATATATTTCTGTTTTGGGTGGAATTCTGAACTTTTTTTGGACATGTATATTTAATGTGTTTATTTTGTATTGCACTTACAGTATTTCTGATTCGAAATTAGATTGTTTTGTTCTGAGGAGAATCAGCATTTATAATTTTATGATTCATTATATGACCTAAAATAAATGCCATTTTGAAACAGCTGTAAACTACCATAATCCATTGTTGTACGCTCTTTATTTGTAACTTGATTTGGGAACTTTTGAATCGCCAGAATACAGACACTATAGAAAAATATCTGTCCCAGGACATGCAAAATTAATTCCCTAAACAGAACAGTTTTGCACCACTTTTATGTCCTCTTACAAAGATTAAAATCAATATATAATTATACTAAGCATTATGCCTAGAATCCTTAAGCCTGATGATTTCCTTCTGGAAGAAAACATGAACGTTTCTGTGTAGCTTACTTGCCATACATATATTTTCATACTACTAAACTCTACTCATGTATGAGCACTATTGAAGTAAATAAAATATATATATATATATATATATATATATATATTTAGAAAATAATTATAGTTATAATTATATCAAGGGTATCAGGAGAGACAGTATCTCAGATATCAAAGAGAATCCTAATACGATAAGGGATGCTCAATATTATAAATAGAGCATAAATATAGATAGGAAATATATAAATATATAAATATATAAATATATAAATATATAAAACCAAACAAAATTATTATTCAAGTTTGAACATATTTGTTCATTTTAGATGTTCATTAGAAAAGTTTATTTGAGGAAGAGTATATTTTTATTACTTTGAAATGTCCGGATTTAAGGGCTTAAACTCTTAATGAAGATCAAAAATAAACAAATCTATATTCAAACTTGAATAATAACTTTGTTTTTATATATATTTCTTGAATATTAAGAGAATTATAATTAGGCTGTCAAATTTAATGCGTAATGCTAAGTTCCGTCCGACCAGGTCGATGAGCACTGCTTATAACCACTTTCTAGATATGTCCGCTTGTAAGACATAGATAAACCTGAATTCTCTTTCCACTGTGATTGTTAAGTTGCCCACATGGTTTTAGTTCAGACAAAAGTTAAAATGTTGACTTGGGTTTCGAATCGTCTGACTGGCAGAACAATCATCCTCCACACTGATGATTCCCGAAAAGGATGAAACACACGTGTATGTGGATAAGAATTTAAATATTTATAATATTGTATATATATATATATATATATATTAATGAGAAATACAAGCCGTCTAATCTAAGTTACAAATGCAAGTTCCTTTCTGTTGAACACTTAAGACGGCTGACTATGGTTGTCCGCCTGCTTGACATAAATGGGGTTTATTTCTTATCACGTCGTGTAATGGCCTCATTAATTAGAGCGTTCAGAATTTGAGTTAAAGGTGAGTTGTTCCGAGGTTTGAATTGTTATCTTTACACTGATGATTCCGCAAGGATGAAACGTATGTAGTTAATAATTGAATATTTATTATTAAATAATTCTATATATGTTGTAAATTTTACAAATTAATACTTACCAATAATTAGCAAATCATTATTTTTTTTCCTTCTGAGGATAAGAGTAAATTCGTTAAAAATTCATGGATTAAAGAGCATTCTCATTTTATTCCGTTTAAACACCTGATGATTATAATAAACTTGTAAAGTATGTAACTTTACTTTTGTTTCATTATTTATATATATATATATATATATATATATATATATATATATATATATAGAAAAGAGGGTAGTGCAGTATTAGTGCAGTTCCAACGAGAGAAAAGTATATATGTAAAGGAGTAAGGCTACCAACATTTGTAGAATGTTTTTTTCAACATTTATTTATTATTTTGTTGTTTTACCATTTTATAATTTATAAAATAGTAAAACAACAAAATAATAAATAAATGTTGAAAAAAACAACAAAATAATAAATAAATGTTGAAAAAAACAACAAAATAATAAATAAATGTTGAAAAAAACATTCTACAAATGTTGGTAGCCTTACTCCTTTACATATATATACATATATATATATATATGAATGATGCTAATTGTTGAATTTATTTGGAGTAGATTTTTTTTAAACTGCTCAATTTTTAAACTTTCAATATCTTGTATATTTCTGTATATTATTCTGAGTACAATATGTTCGTTTCGCCCGTGTTGGGACCGAGCAGGTTTGGGAAATTATGTTTATGATAATTATTTCTTAATAAGGGTATTCTCTTAAATTATATATTTTAAATATCTTTTAATTTCAATAAATTTTTAATTTAACAACATACATTAATCTTCTTAAATGTCTTACTATCACTTTCAATTTTGTTTTATTTCATTTTATTATTTTTACTACTTCATCCTTTCATCATTTCTAATATTACTATTATTATTAACATGACCATTATTATTGTCGTTTTTTAAATTATTATTACTACCATTCTAATTAAACTTTATTACTTGAAAATTGTCATTAAACCTTTTTCTACTTAGTGTATTTGTAGAACTGCAACTTATTTTACTGTTTTGAATTTCCGTTTGATTTTTTTTTTTTAATTAGTAAATTTTCTAAAAACATTTTTAACTTTTCAATTTTTTAATTTTCTAATTCAATTTTTTTTTATTTCTATTATGCATTTTTATTTCTATTATGCAAGCGTTATTTTAATTGAATATATCAACCTTTTCACTGCATATGCTCATAGTTCTCATTAGGATGAGAATCTTCCTTCTAATTGTATATACAAAAAAGAAAAAATTCTCTTGATGTGTGTTTTTTCCATACCTGTACTCTAACAACCATTCTTTCCCCTTTTGTGTCCCTTTGTATATTCGTTTCAACTAATTTGTACACTGAAGTAGTTTGTTTTTTTACATTCACCTGGTCTTTTGGCTAAGATCTGTTCCGATGGATACTGCACCCCATACTGGTGTTGTCGTGGCCTTCGGGCTTGATTTTACGCCGGTCAATGGGTCTGTCCTGTGCAGTTCTGGGAGGTCCACCTTCCCAGGCTTTGCCTCCCCTCTTTGGGGAGGAGTAAGTTTATTGCTTACTGCCTGAGGCGCCCCTACCAGGGAATGCTGACGGGGCTGCCCAGGCAATTTTTAAAACCGGGGAATGCTGACGGGGCTGCCCAGGCAATTTTTAAACATCACTTTCCCGACCCGAGCTTGGGTCACATCTTACTTGTGGGAGTAAGATAAAAACTGGCCTTGTGCCTAACTCCTGGAGAGGAGTAAATCAATACTGCACTTCTTCCTATCTAATTTGCTATATAACTGAAAGTGAACAACTCTAGTCTTGATGCTAAATGTTAGCTTCTAAGCTGATGCCTATACCCTGTGCTGATGAAGAGACTCAATATCAATAAAAAAAAACATATCGTCTCAGAAACGATCGTACACAAGCTGTTTATGTTGAATTGAAACGTAAATAAATGATTGTTGTAATAAGTTTACCTAAGAGCTATCTATATAAGAAATACCAGATGCCTTTTTCGACATAACTTGCCAAACTTTTGGTTTGATTTAGCCAGGAAAGAGTTGTAATGATAAACTCCTGAGATGATACAGGAAATAAGAAACTGATAGAAGAATCCTACATCCTTTTTTGATGTGATCCACCTAATGTGGGTGAAAGGAGGAATGGCTACAATTTATTGCAGAAACATATGCGTAAAAAAGAAAAAAAAAATGGGTGGCACCTTCTAAGATTACAGACACGGAAGAATTCTGCTGCTTTGTTTCCACAAATCAAAAGAAGATTTCTTATTAAAATAACAAGAATCCAATCTGGAAATAGAATTGGTTTTAGATAAATCCATTATGTAGAGAATATGGGCGCCAACATAACTCGATTATTTCGGTCAGATTTAGAGGTAAGGGGTCGGAGTCAGTTTTTTTTTTGTTTGTTTTTCCTGCCAAATTGTCCACCACCGAAGTAGAGTAAAAGCTGTCAATTTTTTTAGTTGACATTGTTTTGAATTATTCAGATTATTCACAACGTTTTGGCTGATGTAACCTCCGAGATTCTTCAGGTGTATCTTTTCTAACTGGGGGACTCTTTACGGAATTTCGAACTGAACCCTTTATTTAATCCATGGGGTAGATTGTTCTTGTTCCGTCTGCCATGACCGGGTAGAAGTCTTAAGTAATTTTTATTTTATTCTTAGTATCGCCTGTAGTGAGGATTGAACCGTTAACCTCCAAAAGACTGTCACTTAGAACAGATTGTTACTCAATGCCTTTATCTGCTGCATTGTTTTGTTTTTGTAAACCATCTCTGGAGGAGGATTTATTAAGCAAGCAAGTCTCATAATCTGAAGGCTGGGAGTTCAATCCCTATGAAATGTAATTTTTCATTTTCTCTTTGGTCACTTCCCAAAATAAATTTCACTGAACAATACCCGAGAAGAAACTGGTTTATAGTTATCTTTTTTTAATTTTTTTTAAATTAATTTTTTTAATTAATTTCTAACACGCATATCAAATAAATGGAGTAATTCTTCATTACCTAGACAGAATTCATAATTGACTGTAATCTAGTGGGGAATGATCTCTTCTCTTCCTTACAGAAGAGGCATTGGTAGTCTCTCTCTACTCAAACAATCATTATTTACATGGAAGATGCTCAACTGAGCTCCAATCTCTGGTTCCAACTTGCAAAACATTCACAAGAACTCACTTTGCTACCACAAAAAAATTCTTCCTCCGTGTTCCAAGCATCAGATGGAACTTCCACAAACAGCGCTTCTTCACAAAGGCTTATCTGTGGAACACGTTATCATGGGACTGCTTTCCTACAGATTACAACATGGTCGTCTTCAAATCCAATGTCAACATATTTTTGTTATGAACCGTCCCCACTAGTAATTTGAGCTTGGTCCATCACATCAATCTTGCCCAATCCTCTCGTAAGGCTCTTCATCTCTCAACTGACTATCATTCCATCTCATTAACCCTTATCATCGAGTGGCTTTTGGCCTTGATAAGTGGTCTTTTTAGTAAACAAAAAATAAAATAAATGGAAATCCTCAAGAAACAGCAAAGTGAATGTCGTATGTGTTTCATTAACAATCTTAAGACCCCCACCCCCATAATGTGACAATATTTCTAAACTGAAAAATGGTATTCATCATCATCATCATATTCAGTTTAACGTCCGTTTTACATGCTGGCATGCGTTTGATGGTTTTTTAAAAAATTGACTTCCAAACTAACCTATTTCCGCCCAGGTCTTTATCCCTCAAGTCCATTTTTATCACTTAATTATTGTTACATATTCAGAAATCTCAATTATTTTGAAGGTTTCAATTAAATCTCATCTCATTTCGTCTCTAAAGTACTTAAACCGAAAGTTTTTAACCTATTTTTATAATCGAGAAGATCTTTAATTAATTTAGCCACTTCTCTTTATACGTCTTCTAATTGTAATACTGTATTCCGATTCCCATGTTTAGTATTTAGTGACCAGGACTGAGGTCTTAGAGTCTATCGACTTGCCTCCCCACGAGGGAAGAGTTCGACACAAGGTCGGTTTTTAATGTGGAAACAATCCAGCTGCCCCCAAGAAGGAGCACTCTGGATTGGAAGAAAAAAATTAAAATTGCGTCTGTCAAGAAGGATTTCTCCTTCACCAACAGAGGATAGAACAGATACTACACTTTGATCCTAAGGCTGGCGATAAGTTATTGGAGGGGCGAGGATACAGACCCTCACAGACACAGTCAAGTTTGTCTTTTACTTATTCCGAAGTCACATGGAATCGGACCATCCAAGAAAACTCTCAGGTCCATTCACACAGATTATATATATTTGCCATATGTGGCCGCGAACAAGCCTAGAGTGTTAAGTATAACTGTATGTATATATTTTGCTCTTATTAGATATGCATGTAGACAGAACTCGTTCCAGATGGCAGTGAGTCACAGTAATACGCTATCAAGAGCGACAAGCCAGTGACTAAGGTGGAGCTGTTGGTGAATAAAATTCACATTTTTTTCATAAAAGTAGATAATCAACGGTTGTCGTTAAAGAATGGCTTCCAGCCATTTGTGACTATGAGTAATGAAGATATTATTTGGAACAGCTTGGAAAAAAAAAAAAAAGAAGAAATAAAAGTGGAAAGGAATGGATAAAATATTGTCTTCAGTTATGAAATTAAACTTGCTTCAAACCAGTTATACTTGGCAGTCCGCAATGTTTTAACCATGTCTTGCCTACTGGTCTTCAAATGCGTCTCCAGTAACCAGTCCAAGTCAGTCAATAAGGTTGGGCCAGAGACTAAGATTAAATATTGCCTTTAACTCTTACGTATCCTATCATTATCATATTCCGTTTAACGTCCGTTTTACATGCTGGCACGCGTTGAACACCTTTAAGAAATTGACTTCCAAACTTGCCTATCTGAGTGATCAGGTCTTTATTTACCCCTCTTTCTTTCAAGTCCATCTTTATCACTTCCTCCTGTTTTCCTTGACCTTCCTCTGAACTGAACCCGTTACCTTAACTGCTCTACATCTACTAACCCAAGCACTCTCATCCATTGTTTCAATGTCTCCATACTATCAAAGTATCCTGTTCTGCACACATCTCCCTATATTGTCCAGATATATGAAAATATATAATTAAAAAATTTAAATAAATATTCCAGAATAACTATTTTCAGCTGATAACTTTTCAAAGAATTAGCATAAGAACAAGACCATCCCTATAATAGGCCGAGAGATTTAACAATTGGGGTATTTTACTGAAGACAAGATTTCCAATCAGTCTGCAGACTTCTTTTTAGCGGCTACCACTTCACTCTTATTGCTCAGAGAAAATACCATTCTGAAAGGGGATTCTAACCCACCAAATTTATCGCAGCTAAAATTCTGTATTATATCAAAGTACTTTTTTTTTTTTAAACAGTTCACCCCAAACAAGGCAAGTTACCACTATAGACGTAAGGGGCTACTTGAATTATAAGTGTGAATATCTTAAGTTATATAAAGAGATGTTGTCCATCCGTCTATCCAGTAATCACAATTTTTTAAACATAATAAATACATTGCGGAATTTGTCTCATTTCGAAATATCAGATCTTGACTACTTTTAGAAATGGAGAATATTGCATTAATAATAAGTAATAAATTCCCAAAAAATAAAACGGATGCCATGACCAGAAACTGAACCCGAACCTTCAGGTTCTACCAACTGACCTATTTGAACTTTCTTATAAATAGAGCTTAAAACATTACCGTAATAAAATAATTACAGCTTTGGCGAGATTTATGATTTACGTCATGTTTCAAAACATGAATTAAAACAAAAGCGATAATATAAAAGAAAATAAATGAATGGGTAATTAATAGCATTGTAAATTATTTAAATAGTCCAAACCAATTTATTTTGCTTTAACTACGTATTCTATGTAGTTCTTTCATAATTATATAATCCTCCTAGCCTAGCAAAAACATGCGACTGGAGGGAGCATACTTTTGCTAGCCTTGTAAAAAGTCAATATTGAATTTTATTAAAAACTATTTTTTCACGATTACTAATTAAAAATTTAAAAAATAAAAACATGTATATTTCTGAATTTTTTTAGATGAGGATTGATAATTCGTATAACTTTGGTTATTCGGATTACATTTCCCCAAGTTCGACAGAAATATTCCCGAGTTCAAAGAGATACATCTGAAGATGGCTGGAGGTTACAGCGGCCGATATTTTGTGATGATAACACTCAAGATGAGAAATGTAGTCCAAATAACCAAAATTATACAGTAGTAGTTTTTAGTGTTTTAACTTCGTAAACCAAATTTACTAGTTAGTTTTATATATTATTTTGTAAACGTTTCATATCAATCTTTTTTTAAAGGTTTTCTTTTTATATTGACAGCATTATTTATACAAGAAATACCATTTTTTATGCATTTGCCTTTGTTTATTCAAAGTTACCTGTCTCTTCATTTTTAGGAATTTGTCAATAATTGTCAAATTCATAAATTAGTTCATTGTAGTTCGTATTATTTGGTATGTAAAACACATAAAAACATCAAACTAATTTCACAGGGGAATTTTCTCTAATTTTAACTGTTATATCAATTATCTAAGAAAATTTGTCTCACCTCCAGTAAAAGACCCCAGTTGCATGATCGCCTGGCCTGTTATAGGAATGGTCCTGCATCAGAATAATTTTTACGCTTATGTTCGGAATAGCATTTTTACTTGTCTCTCACATTTATGTTTGAAACAGCATTTTTTGTTGGCCTCTCACGCTTATGTTCGGAATAGCATTTTATAAACATGCAAACTAAATACGCATTTTAAGAATATCCATGATTTTGTTGTCCTTTATTCAGTCAAGAGAGCTGATTAAGATTTTTTTGTTTCTTCATTTAAGGCAAAATTTAGAACTGCAACGAAAGCAGTGAAAACAAATATCTGAGACAAAATATCCGAGACAAAACAGCTGAGGGCAGTAAAAGTACTCTATAATAAAGACCAATGTGCATTTATTTGTATATAAATATGTATTTTCATCCCGTCACGCAAAAGTTAGCAAGTAAAACATGCCTTTTTCTAGCCTCTCCTAGAGTGGTGAGGGAAAGTAAAAAATTAAAAAATTTTTTTTAAATAAATCAAATAGCAAGTCAGACAACCACCTCAAACTTATACTGCCGCCTGAAAGAAAAAAAATTCTTCCATCATAATCACCTATTATTTATAGGTCTGACTATTTTCCTAATCTTGGTAGATGACATTTTCAAAAGGCTGTCAGTTTTTTTTTTTTTAACAGACTCTGGGATGAGGTTTGTTTGTTTGTTTGTTTGACAAATCAAAACTTTTTGGATCATTTAACAATACCTATTATGAACGATACTGGCCCATTTGGCATAATAGAGTGTTCGCTAATGGGCCAGAAGACTGGAGGGGGGGGGGGGCAATACTCATCCGAGACATACCAAAGACAAAAAGGGGGGGGGGCCTTCCTTGTTAAACACTCAGCATTATAAAGTGAAGATTAAGAGGAAGTGAAACAATCCAGGGAAATGAATGGTGCCCTCCCCTACATCTCAGTAGTAACCAATGAAAATGGAGCTTTCGGGTCACCACTGGATTCAAGCAATGCCAGTTCTGTAGAGGTGTGGTTGGAGATTGTGCACCTTTGCTTCACGATAGACTTGCTGCACAGACACCCTTACAAGGGGTATTTATTGTCTCTAGAGGCCTCGATAGCGCATAAATGATTACAATTGATCTGATGGGACTTGAACTTGGCATAGTGTATTTCATAAGCCAACCATTAGGCCACCCACACACTCCTTGGGAATCGGATCATTTTCCAGCCTAATGTCCCCAGCTGCTTTTAAGTCTAAGTTTTGTTCAGATTAAGCATTGAACTTATTAACCAAAGATTGCTGGTATCCCACACACATTTTTGAGATAACGCCAAAGTCTCAACTTACAATCTGGATATTTTTCAAAATTGGCTAAAAGAATTCATCCACTTTCGAAGAGTGTTAGAGTATTTTATACTAGATGAGGTAACAGTACCTACACTAGATGGGGGAGGTTAAAAAAATATTGAAACATTCATCTCTATAAAGTTCGGCCATTTATCGCACTGGCAGTGAGATTACGTCAAATTCATATTCAAAATAGAAGAACAATAACTGTTACTAATCGGTCGAAAATTTAATGTTTAACCAATCTGTATATTTTAATTAGTTGTATTTTTGCTTACTTTTCGATTTTTGAGTTGTTAAATATACATTGCGGGTTCATATCAAGTAAAATATGGCAGCCATGTTAAATCCGTCAGGTTTACAAGTCTCCAAAGGCGACAATACAGAACCCATGAAAAAATAACACACTTAGAAAAAGTGTTAAACCTTAAAAGCTATGCAAATTGATAGATTAAATTTTCTTGCGTTTGGTAAAAGCTATTTGTTGTACATTTGTTTTTTCACCCCCCCCCCATTAATTATACTGCACAATCACCACTTTCTAATATACTGCCTGACAATGTTTCCCTTTGCAAACGGCAAATCGCTTACATGGGATGCGACTTTTGTCAACACTTTTGCACCCTCATCAGTAACAGAATCGGCAACAATACTGCAATTTATGACGAGAATCTGCTGACATTCGATTTGAAACCGACCAAGTTGTAATCAGCAGGGAAGCAGTATCATGGTAATGTGTTCCACAGATGGGAAGACTTACAAAAATGCTATGTCCATGGAAATTCCGCCTGATGCTAGGCACATGGAGGGAGAAAGGAAAGTTTGTTTTTTTCTATTGTGGTAGACAGACGAGTTCTTGCTGTGAATGCCCTTATTTACTTGCTTCCCAACGAGGGCACAGTTAGAAACAAGGTCAGTTTTTGATGGGGGGGGGGGGGGTATCCAGCTCCAAAATAGGAGCACTTTGGATTGGAATAAAAATTTAAATTGCCTCAGTCTAAAAGGATTTCTGTTTCACTGACCGAGCACAAAAAAGAGGAAGTGCAATATCGAAAACGGTATATGGAGAAAGAAAGTAAAGTTCTTTGCAGTTGTGGTAGAAAGACGAGTTCTTGTGAATGTCACAGTCGAGCACCTTCCATGGAAATAACGATAGAGTAGAGAGACTAGCAACGTCTCTTCTGTGAGAAGAGAGTTCAATAAGAATTACTTATGTTTTTAAACAAATTAAATAATTCAAACTTTCATTAAATAAATCTTTTTATTTTAAAAAGTATAATCATCATCATCATCGATGGCATGTGTTGGATGGCTTTAAGAAATTGCCTTAGAATCTAACCTATCTCTGACCAGGTCTTTATCTCTCGGGTCCATTTATATCACTTCCTCCTATGTTTTCCTTGGACTTCCCCTGTGAACTGGACCTGCTACCTTAACTGTTCTACATCTAACTCAATAACTCATCCATTCTTTCAACGTGGCCATACCATCGAAGTCTTTTGCTCGGCACACATCTCCTTTCACAGTCCAGATTTAATATTCCTCTAAGGTCATCAGATCTAAACCTTTTTTTCAAACTCTTCTTACACATCCATCCATATATCTCTGTCCATGCAACGTATGTTCTCAACCTCACTGGCAAGATTTCACTTCCATACATCATCACACTGCGTACACATGAAATACAATAAATAAAAATAAATAAATTTAGAAAAATTTCGATAAATTGGTGTTTATTCCAAAGAAATCTGACTTGCGATCAGTCACAAAAGGTATAGGTGTGTATGTGTGTGTGCGCGCGGAGGGAGTGGGAGCGTATTATTCCACCATTGTTTCTTCTAAAAATAGATTTCTAAATTCCAAAGAGACTAAAAACAGGCAAACTATTAATGGCGTCTATTTTGGGAAAGTTATGTTTGAGAAAGAAACAATCAGCAGCAGCAGTTCACAATTGTTATGTAATAAATATACAGCATCAATAAAAGAAGTTACTTTGTTGACTGCTTTTTTTTTGGGGGGGGGGGGGCGGTCCAATAGTTAATGATGTTTACCCATCCAACATTCCTGTGAGAGGAAAATGAGAAAACTAGAATAAACCGGTGTTTACCTCTTTTCTCTACAACTACAGGTTTGACATGTCAGTTTTAATGTGGGGGTGGGTATCACTATGACGTAACTCGGGCATGTTAATGAAAGAAGTAAAAAAAAAATGACCTCTGTTCCTTTGCAAGTGGGGCCACAGAAATCAAAGATTACCAGACTCCTTCTTTGAATGGGGAGTTAGACGAAAAATATGTCTCCCGACTATGGAACTTGTTTTAGAAAAAAAAATAATCTGACTGACTCCTCACTCTTCATTCCAGAGTGAGCCTTAAAAAAATCTAATGTGGAGAAAACATATCTGGATGGCGAAGCTATTGAGGTTATTCAGAAATTTTGTTACATTCGTGATACCATGGGAGCACAGGGAGGATCAGGTGCTAGTGTGATTGCAAGAGATAAGAGTGGATGGAGTTAGTTCAGGGAATTTTTGCCATTACTAACCAGTGCAGCGATATCACTGTCAATCACGGGAAGAGTATCAGGCATGTGTATGCAGTATGATGATGTATCGAAGTGAAACCTGGCCAGTGAGGGTTGGAAATATGTGTTGCATGGAGAAAAATGATATGAGAATGATACAATGAATGTGTAATGTGAGTCTTAAAGACAGGCTTAGATCTGATGACATCAGAGGAAGATAAAATCTAGACAATATAGAGAGATTGTGCAAAACAGGAGACTTAATTCGTTTGGTCACATTGAAAGAATGAGAGTTTTTTTGTAAAAAGATTATCTTTAACATATGCATTGTGTGTCTGTTTTAATATATATATATATATGCGAAGTTCCCTCCCCTTAGTTGAACACTATTGAGGCTTACTATGATCGTTAAGTGAATAATAGGAATATTTCCCTTTCTTCGCCATATAGCTGTCTCAGTGGCCATGTGGGTAAAAGCTTCTGATAGATGTGAAAGTAACTTTAGTCCAGGGTTCGAATCCTGCGACTGGTTGTACAGTTATATCTAGCCACACTGATGAGTCTTGGTTAAGATGAAACCTGTGTATGTGGATATTGAAAAATACTTGTCAAAAATTACATATATTTAAATGAATAAATGTGAAAGTTTTGTTTTTTTCATTTGCCACTCCTATATTACTATCAAAGCAGTTACTATTATTTAAATCAATAATACATATTTTGAAATGCTGTATATATAGTACAGACGAAAGACCCAAAGACAACTATTTGAATGTCATTTGCATAATTATTTTTAAACAGTTCATAATAAATTATTGTTTGGTCTTATTCATTTGTAATTTTATTGTCTATCTTTGCTATATATATACATATATATATATGCAATAGTTTTGTCAATATTAACAGTAATTAATCAAAGCGATTTAATATAAAAAACGCTAAATTACTACAACTATTCTTAAAAGTGAGGATTTAAATTAAACTAACATTGCACAAGAAAGAAAGATTTACTGACAAGGCATAAGGAAGAAAAGTTCAATGAGGTAAGATTACGGATTGCTCTCCTTCCCTCTCGTTAGCGAGAACACATTTTTCATTGTTTTTTCAATTCAATTATGGTTTTGATCACGTGCTCATACATTTCACGTGTTTAAGCATTCATTTCTCGCCGTTTATAAATTCTAAGTTAAAAAAGAGCCCGCCCCCCTCACACGAACTGATTTCTTTCTTTTTATTTCTTTACGGTCTTATTTAAAAGATGAATAAATCTGAATTAAAATGACCAAAATGATATTTATTTATATGAATAAATGTGAAAGATTTTGTCTTATTTAAAATTTTAGTTTCAAATAGTGAAATTTTGCAAAGCGATAGCGAGCTGACAAAGCCAGTTAGTATGAATGGATGGATGGATAGTTGTATGTATAGATAGATAAATATAACTGTTGTTGATCTTGAATTCTTGGAACTGTAATAAATAATATTGTAAATTTATTCATTTCTACTCATATATATATATATATATATAAGTATTGATAAATAAATAAAAAGACTTATAACATTATTACAGTTCCAAGAATTCAATGTCAACAATGATCTGACATACCATCGTTTCAAAGACGATTAGGAATCATTTAATTTTCTTATATATATATATATATATAAATAAATATAAATAGTTTTTCCTTTACATGTAACTCGGGGGGGGGGGTATTCTTAATGAGAAGCTATAAATTGAAATGCAGTCAAACACTTATGGAAATAATGATAGAGTAGAGAAAGACTAGCATGTCTCTTGTGAACAGGAGAGATATTTCCGCACTAGATTGCAAAGTCGATTTTGTACTCTGTTAAGGCAAGGAGTGCTCTGAGTGGCACCTCCCCAGATGTGACAGCAGTCCTCCATCTTATGATGTATCCGACATAGTACCAAGTAAAATATCAATCCTCAGCTGAATTTTTTTTTTTGTAATGAAATCAACAAACGCTTACTCCTACGCAAATCAGATACGAGTCTCTCCATCAATAGGAAAGCGAGAGATTTAATAGTGATAAAGAGATTGAGATCTTTTCAAAAATCAATTTTAAATTAAATCATGATCTCAGAAGTATATATATATATATATATTTTTTTTTTTTTTTTTAAGTGTGAGAAAGGTATTTAAGATGTCTGTAAAACTTTTTCTTGCTTCACATTAGAAATAGATAGAAATCTAATGAAAGTAGGCTGTCACCAATACATCATCAGATATTATTGAACTAAACACAGAATAAGTGATGCCGGGGGGGGGGGGGGTAGAAAGGAAAGTAGGTAACTCATAATAATGTGACTGACACTTGATTTGTGTACAAGATAAGCAAATGGCCAAACTAGGAAGAAGTTGCATTTCTGATGACAGACACATGATAAGCATACAGACCGGCACACGGGGGGGGGGGGGGGGGGGAATTAATTCGAAACTAAGAAGAACACAAATGTGTGGGTGTAGCAGGGCTGTGGAATATTGCAAATCCTCAGTCGACCTGGAGCTAAACAGATTCTTTAAAATAACTACCCGGATGTGGAACATAGTCAAGAAGCAGCCCTGTGGTACTAACTACAAAATGGTCATTTTTAAATCTAATCTTATCAAATTATTGTTGAGTCGTCATCTTAATCAAATTCTTCATAGTTTCTACCATTGTCTCAAATATTGTTTGTCTCACCGTCCACCCGACAAGCTCATCACCCCTTATCCTCGAGTAGCCTTTGGGCTTTGATAAGTGGTGAACCTTATTTTCGATGTTTGATACATTTAAATGTCAAATATACCAAATGCTTTGTGCTGACATACTTTAATACAAACACAAGCAACATGGGGAGATTATCTTGAACATTTCAACTCTGCAATAATCATTTCTGAAGAAGTCGTCGTACCAGCCTTAGATCTTTGTTTTCTAAATCTTACTTTAAGAGATATAGCCGTGCAATCTTCTGATAATATTAGCATCAGTAGATGGTTTTCACAGCATGGCTTAATCACCGATCATTGTATTTGCGATAAAGGCCACCGGTCAATGTCATTCTAATCCAGAAAAGGAAAATATTACATTGATTATTATTGCTGGGATTGCACAAAATGTTGCTGTAAAAAGAATACACAGCTTGGATCTCCTTAAAGGTCTGCATCTCACGTTAAGCCAAATAGTGTATTGGTATAATTTGTAACATTTAAATTCCATTTGTAAAAAATACTATTTGATTTTATTATTTCTTACTGCAAAAATAAAAAATTTTGAGAAAAAAAAAAAGAAAAAGAAATCTTTAAATATATATTTTTTTTAAACAGGCAAAAATAATACGGCACATTTTGACCCTTACACCGGTCGTATCATGTAGTAAGTAAAGATTGGGGGGGGGGGGTATGTTTATTTAAATGCATCAAGATTTTAAGAGTTTATTGGCAAATTAAAAAAAAAAAAAAAAAAAAAAAAAAAAGAAACGAAAACACCATAACATCAAAAACACATCCTTTACAAATATTTTTTTTCTTTTTCAAGTTACTACTTACTTTCCTTCCACTGCGGGAAGATGTGACACAAGGTCGGTCCAATGCACAAGATGAGTATGCATTCCGGTCCACAAAAATTGCCTGAGCAGCCCTGTCAGCATTTTTTGGTAGGGACGACTCAGGCAATTAGCAATAAACTAACACCTTCTCAAAGAGAAAAGGTAAAAGTCTGGAAGGTGGACCTCTTGAACTTCAGAGAACCATACCTCAGTACGACAGAAACTCAAAAATGTCCATGCGTATCCTCGACTGGTATGAACAAAACCAACCCATAAGATAAGGTACGGTCAGGTTGCCCCCCCCCCCTCCGGAATTGAGTTATCGATTTAAAAATAAAAAAAAATTTTCACCCCAAACAAGGCAAGTTGCCACTGTAGACATAAGGGGCTACTGAGAATTAGGGTGAAAGTTTAGGAGGTTATCCTAAACTGGGAGCTGTGCAGCAAAATGTTTGTTCACATTAGTTTTAAATTTCTGTATGTCGGGGAAACAGGGAGCCGGGAGGAAGTTCCAAAGGCCGGCAGCTCAAGGAAAGAAGCTATTGAAGTAGAAGGCTCTCCGGCATCTGGGGACCTCCAGTGAATGGATGGGATCTAGCTGATTGTCGTGTTGGTCGAGTGTATTTGCATCGGGGGGGGGGGGGGGGGGGGGTCAAATCAGCAAGTTCATCGGAGCACATTACATTGAAGTACTTGTAAAACAAGCACAAGGATGCAACATTGCAGCGATGGGACAGGGTCTGGAGCTTGGTGGATAGTGAGGGACCTATTAGATTAGAGACTCTTTTTTCGGATCTTGTCTAAGAGGGAGAGACTAGTGGGTGGTGCACCATGCATGGGCGGATGGTGGGTTTGTAGAGATATAGGATACTGCTAGGTGTGAGAAGTTTTCTAGCCCGATAGAGGGAGCCCACTTTCTTTGCAACAGCCTTGACAATGTCTATGTTTTTGTTCCAATTCATGTTACCTGTGAATTTGCAAACCAATGGATTTTATCAAAATATTTGAAAGTCGAAACTTTGAAAGTGGTAATCAATGTCATGAAGATAGACAGAAAATGACATTTATGAAGCAGATAGTCCAATGGGAACAGCAGTTTCATTCATAACTGCCATATGACATGGAATCTGCAGTGTAAGCGTAAAAGTAGATAGACACATTGACAAGTTTAGTTCGAGCCTTTTGGCTTGGAGCAAAGTGTAGTATTTGTTCTGATACTACACTTCATCTTTACTGTCCTCGATCAGTGAAGAAATCCTTCTAGACTGAGGCAAATTTTATTTTTGTCCCAATCCGGGCTGCCCTTTTTGGGGAGCTAGATTTTCCCCACATTAAAAACCGACCTTGTGTTTAACTTTTCCCTCGTAGGGAGACGTGTAAATCGGAACACGTAATTTTTTTTTTTTTTTTTTTTTTTTTTTTTTTTTTTTTAAATATTTTATTTAGACGATAATGTGTGAAAACCCTGAAAAAGTTGGCAGAGCGAAGAAGAAAAACAAAAAACAATTTTAGAATTTAGAGTGGAGGATAAGTTTCATATATAAATTTAACAGAAAATGCTCCTCACTTCTGGGTCATTCTATATTTTTAGGGCTGTTCATCAAAATCTTGTACCACTAACCCTAAGTCCAATTAGTAACTTTGAGGAGCTAGATTTTTCCCTACAATTAAAAACCGACCATGTGTCTATCTCTGCCCTTGTGGGGAGGCAATTAAATAGAAGCAACAGAGTATTGCGGTTAATTGGTAGAAAAATCAAAGGCTTATATGGACGGCGCGGGGTAGGGTATTGAGTTCATTACCGACATGCAATCGAAGTCAGAGACAGGTCACTATTTGCCGAGTGCCAAACGGTGCCGGGTTTTGTGCGTTTTGTGTTTTTGTTTTCATCTCACTTATTGGTTTGTGTAAATATGAATATGCATGTAGCCTGACAGAAAATCCATGTGATGCGCAGATGTTTCTTTCCAAGGGAGGGGGGGGGGGGTAAATATTTCAATTCTTCATCGTTATTAAAGATATACTGGGTTACAATGCAAAAGGCAGTTCTTGCAGCTGAGTTATAATAAAGAAACTTTGGTAGATGTAGTCGTGGTATTAGAGTGTCCAAGTGACAGGTTGAGATCCAAAAAAAGAAAGAAAAAAAAAAAACACTATGCTATTTACGTACAAGTGTACACTAACTAGAGATGGGCGGTTTTACCGAAAAACCGCGGTTTTTCGGTTTCGTCTCCATACCGAATACCGGATCGGTTTTTTTTTAAAAAACCGTAACCGTTCGGTATTGTGTTTTTGCTACAGTAAGCCACCATATACAAGGAAACACGGTTGAAAAGATTTTCCGATTTGAATAAAATTGAATATTACCAAAAAATGTTATATTAGTAAGAGGACAGATTGAACAAATATATTACTGCAATTACTGCTATAAACACGAGGCGATTTTTGTTTATTTTCATTCTAGAACGAATTTTAAACATTTTAAAATATGAATATAGAAAATGTTGTTACATTTTTCGTACCCAACTAGTAAATAAATTAATCTTTCATCTTTTTTTATGCATTAAAATTATAATTGTACGTTGTTTTGTCTTTCGGTAATAGTAATTTTAAATTATCTTATCCTAAAAAATATTGTCCTTTTTTTGAGCGAAAGTCAACAATGGCTGCTAGTATTACTGATATAACAATCAATCAGCAGCAGCGTCTTGTAAAGTTTTGTAAAATTAGTTTATAAACTTCTTTAAAAGTGAGATAAAAATACTTTTTGTGCTTAAAAAAGTTAATCCTATTTGGTTCTTTTATAAAAAATACTTTAAAAAATACTGGTTTTCACTCAACTTTCGAACTTCTAGTAGTAATGAATTTCTAGTCGCCAATTTTAAAAAAAAATTAAGATTCTACTTTTTTAGGCGATTACGTCTTAAAGTCTTGGCGAAAAAAAGAAAAAACAAAACAAAAATAGTTTAGAATTTAGAGTGGGGGATCAGTTTCGCATATAAATTTAATGTAAAATGATCTCCGATTTCCCGGCCATTCTTGCCTTTTAGTGAAATTTATAAAATAAATAATTACTCTACCATTAACTCTAGGTACGACTAACAAGCCCACCTCCTAAAAATGCCATCTTGAACGTATCGTACCATTAACCTTAAATATGAGTGGCAAGCCACTCCTAAAAAACTCCCTTAACCCTAACACTAAGTCCGAATGGCAACCTCCATCCAAAACAAAACCCCTTCCTTAACCTTATCACTAACCCTAAGTCCGAGTAGGAAGCCCTAATCCTACAAAAAAGCCCATTAAAACCACACATAATCATCTAAAAAAAAAAAAAAAAAGCAGACGCCCATAAAAAAAACACACAGGATTTATTTGCCATAGAAAAAAATTGATTAATGCCCTAAAACGCTAGAATGGCCCGGAAATGGTGAATTATTCTACATTAAATATATGTGAAACTAATCCCCCACTCTAAATTCTAAATGAATTTTTTTTTTCTTTCTGCTAAGTTTTAAGGGTGTTCACACTTAATTGCCCCTAGCCCTACCACTAACCTGAAGTTCAAGTGGTAAGCCCCCCTCCTCCCACAAAGACCCTCATAATCGTCTAAAAAAAAAGAAAAAAAACAAAAAAAAAACAAGAAAAACGCACAGGATTTATCTCCCATAGAAAAAATAATTAACTGTCCTAAAATGCTAGAATGGCCTTGAAATGGGGGATTATTTTATGTGAAACTGATCCCCACTTTAAATTCTAAAATAATTGTTTTTGTTTCTTTCTTTCTGCCAAGTTTTTCAGGGTGTTAACATGTAATTGCCTAAATAAAAAAAAGTAGAATCTCATATTTTGGGGAGGTAAGGGGGTGAGTTAGCAGAAGGTGTAAATCTACAATAATGCTAAAAAAATCTTGCAATATATTCATTTTTAAACAGTCCTAGTATTAGATTTTAGTTTCTTGTACATAAAATGTATTACAATTCAACTTTGAGTTTTCTAACTTCTTTCTTTTAATGGATTCATGGTATTTTTAAGGTATTGCAGCATATTTATGTGCACTTAGTGCAGATTACTTGGAAACCATTAATTTCTGGAGATTTTCAGTGGCATATTCTGATTCCTTGTACAAAAGTACACTTATATGGTAAATTTCACTGCTTAATCTTGTGTTTTAACAAAGATATAACATTTTTACTGAAAAATTAGTGTAAAAAATGTAACGAAACGCATATGGTATTAAAGAGGGGAAAATATCCAATTGTGCGAGGCACAAAAATAGTCATAACTTCCTTATTTTTAGTCAGATTTAAAAAATTAAAAAAAATTCTGTCTTAGATCATCAAGCTCTTTCTATATATGCCATTATTGAGATATTTTAAGCAATTTAAAATTTTTTCATGTGTATTGCTACTTGTAGGAAGAAATCTTTGTTTACAGTTTGTTTATCATTAACATTTTGAATTTTCAAATGAAAAACAGAAATACGACAGACAACATGACATCGTATTTTTAGCATAAACTATTTTCAAATGAAAAAGAAAAAATCAAACGCGTTCCGTATGATGTCGAAAATCTATTTGATTCAACTCAAAATTGTAAAATAATTATTTGTTTGTTTCAGAGTTATCTAAAAAAAATAAGTTATTAAAATGAAATTAAAAAAAAATACTTGTAAAAGTAAATAAACGAAAAGTAGTGAGTAAGTATAAACATTTAAAAAGAAAAAAAGTAGTTGCCAATGCTAGTGTCACTTTATTCGGATTTTAAAAATTATTTTAAACATTAGGCATTTCATTGTTTACTTTTGAAAAGCCACTTCATACATAAATTGTAATTTCTAGAGAACTATCTCTCAACTATACCGTTTTCTCTCCCAAAAATGGGTTATTCAAAAAGTAGACTATGCAACGATTTATATTTTACTAAATTGTTAATATGGTATTTATTTAGAGTTGACAATTTATTCGAAAGTTTAATTATTAAACTTTAATCCAAGTCATGAATTCTATGACTAAAATTACCTTAAAGCTTAAAAAATGACTTTAGGTGAATTAATAATCTCTACTTTTTTTTTTAACCATCCTTCCTTTTCCCTTGGCGCGGTTTTCGGGTGTACTACTAGTCTTTTACGCATGTCTATAAAGTTTTATTACCCTGTCTTAAAAACAAATATTAACCCCAACACGCACCAGTTGACAGAACTTCGAGCACACAAAATGACAGACATCCCAACAGTCAACACCGGCAATTCGAGAAGTATATGGTGTGTTTAGTTTACGCAACAAGACACGTCTTGCAAACATTTTCACCTATTAAAAAATTAAAATTTTTATCTGTCAAATAATTTTGACAATATTTCATTTTTATCATCATTTTTGCTTAATTTTATTTGTAAAATTATTTTGTTTGTTTAAATAAATTTTCGTTTTTTAATTTCTTTCATTTCTGAGTTATATTTTAGCTTCTGATGGGTTAAAGAATTAGATAGAATGTATATTCAAACTCAGTTTTATTCTTCAGAAATCTTTCATGAATCTTTGGTCACTGTTTTAACGAGTTAACTGTTAAAAAGGTATCAGAACTTTGATTACAACAGTCAACACCTTAAAACTTATATGATTCATATCATGGAGAATGATTCAGTCACAAAATTATCGAAACAGTGGCATAATTCAACTAAACGTTGAATAATAACTAATCATCACACAAGAGAATGAATAGCTTCCATAGTCAAAAAGATTTTTTCAAAAAAAACGAAAAACCGAACCGTAAACCGAGGTTTTAAGGGAAAAAAACCGAAACCGATACCGAAACCAAAATTTCAAAACCGCCCAACTCTAACACTAACTAAAGTTAGAATGAATTGTTTATTTAAACTTTTTGCTTCACATATTTTACATAGTGAACTTTGTGAAGCGAGCTCATATTCAGTTAAAATAATGTCTCAATTGGTGAAGTTTAAAAAAAAAAAAGAAAAGAAAAGAAAGTGTACACCCTTCGTCAAAAATAACAAAAAACACTTATGATTTGCCAGTGTTCGTACTAATATTCCTATAAAATAACATCTAAATCGGTGACGTTAAAAAAAAGAAAATGCCTCAAACTAAAATGTTTAAAAAAGATAAAGAAAAAAACGTATGAATCCGCATAGAAAGCAGAAAAAAATAATCAAAAGAAACTGTCTCATTATGGAAATAGACAACCCCACCACCCACCTTCAATCTGACTTGCTATTTTCTTTCTGGATTCGCTTAAATGCTTGAAATGTATTCGTCCGGTAGTTTCTTTTACTTTTGTCTCATCAAGCAAGTAAAAAAAAACCTACTGGAGAAAACCATTTCAAGTGTTATTGGGAAAAGAGAAAGCAAATAGCAAGTCAGACAACCCCATACCTCCGAAATGAATTCAGAAAGAAATCCTTCACTCTTTCAATAATGAAACGTTTTCTTTCTTTTTATTTCTTTTCTATACCGATTGATACGTTTTTTTTCTTTTTATTAAACTTTCCAGTTTGGATGCTCTTTTCTTTTTTTTTATACTTCACCAATTGAGACGTTATTTTACATGAATATTAGTGCAAACACTGGTAAAGCATAATTTTTTTTTTGGGGGGGGGGTCATTTTTGACTGTGTATAATATATATATATATATATATATATTTTACTAAGGAATCACCGCTCATCAAGGCCTGATGGCCACTCGAGGATAGGGATTAATGAGTGTCAGGTGGACGGTGAGACAACACCGTGATGATTGGTAATGATGGTGGAAATTGGGCAGAATTTGATTATTTAAGTGGACGGCTCAGTAAGAATTTGTTTACATTGGACTTGAAAATGATCATGCTGTAGTCAGCTGGGAAGCAGCCCCATGGTATCGTGTTCAACAGATGTGTAGTTCTAGGAAAGAAGCTTTACTCATGGAAGTTTTGTTTTAGGCAGGCAGAGAGAGGGAGAAGGGGAAATTACTAACAATGGTTGTAGCTAGACGAATTTTTGTTGCAAATGTTTTACATAGATTGAAGCTCAGTCGAGCACCTGCAATGGAAATAATGATAGCTCTTCTGTGCGAAAAGGGGTACTAGTAGGGAGGAGAAAAGGACAGCGCCCACTATTCATATATATATTTGCAATTCAAGTAAATAGCAGCCAAAGAGCTCCACATGCTGACGACGCTGTAATAAAATAAAAATAGCAGGAGACGAACAGACATTTTCTGAAGTTGCAAGATTGCCTAGATCTTTGCAACAAGGGGACAGTGTGCATGCTTCATAGAGAAAAAGAACCACTTTAACCAAGACTAAAAAAGATTGTATGTCAGACGTGGTGGGGGTGAAGAGAGATAGAGAAGGGGGGGGGGGTAAGAGTAAGAACCAACGTAGAGGTTTGGATAATTGGGGCATCCCTCTTCCTGCTTGCATGGGCAGCAAGTGATAGAGAGAGAGAGAGACGTGACAGTGGAGGGTTGGGGGGACGACTCTGCTAGAGTCAGCACCACCTACAGCTGCTTACCATTAGAAAATTGTCAGAGACCATCAAGAGTGGAGCTATGTCAGCCCTTCCATAGAAATAGACATTTTCCTTCTCTTTAAGAACAGGGCCGGTGACTGACGCAAGAGAATAGCCACACCCAAGAGTCTTCAATGACTTAGACTTACAATCCGTGGAGAAAAGTGTGTGGGGGGGCGGGGGAGGGTGAAAGCGGCGACAGCTGCCAGCATTAGCAGATTTTAGGAATTAACCATTTTTTATTCTCTCACGGCCAACTTTAAAAAATAAAAATAAAAAAGAGAAATCTTGCTTCTTTACTCATTGCCTTGACAAAAACGTGCTTTTTTTCTTTCTTTTTTTTAAATTGTCCAATTTTTGTCATAGGTGCACAGTCGTAAACGCTAAAAAACAAATTTTTAAACAAAAATAAAATAAAATTAAACTAAATTAAAAAATAAATTAAAAAAATAAGTAAAAATGGCTGAAGATAGCCGGGAGCTATATGTTCATAACTATAAATAAATTAACAAAACACTTTCGATCTTAGTCTGCTCCCGGCTAGAAACCTATGGTACCATGTTTATTGATTTGATCTTCTGCAATGTTTATCAGTGTGTATCTAAAAATCAAGGGTATAATAATAAGTCATGAAAAGCAGTAAGCAACATTTCTAAATAAATATTATGCACTTATTACATAATTGTGCACTGTTGGATTCCTTTCTACCAAATGAAATCAAGAATTATATATAATATATATATATATATATATATTACTATTACTAATGAGTCATCACTTATCAAGGCTAAAAGTCACTCAAGAATAAGGGTTGATGAATAAAATGCCAGTTGAATAATGAATATTATGAGAATTGAAACTGCTGAATAGAATGAAAAATTTGATTACTTGTGGAGACGGTTTGCGACAAGTATTTGTTGAGATTGGATTTGAAGATGAGATTGTCGGTTGGATGATAATCAATACTATGAGAAGATTGGGAATGATGGTTCTGATGGGGAGAACTTTATTACTTAAGAGGAGGACGGCTCGACAGGTATTTGTTTACATATGACTTGAAAACGACTATGTTGTAGTCATGTACGCAGCTGAACGATATGGTGTTCCACAGATGGGAAGTTCATGGAAAGAAACTCAGTTCATGGAAGTTCTGTTTGGTTTTAGGTGCACAGAGGAAGACAGTTTGATTACTTATAAGGACGGTATGTGACAAGTATTTGTATACATTGGATTTGAAGACGACCATGTTGTAATCTGCAGGAAAGCAGTCCTATGATAACATGTTTCACAAATAGGAAGTTCTTGGAAATAAATTTTGTTCGTGGATTTTGTAGAGGAAATACTAAGAATATAATAAAAAATACTTAAGACTTTTACCCAGTTTCTTGCATTAAAACAATACTACTACTTCAGTCAGCTGCTACTTAATGATGCTAAAGCTTTCTTTAATATATATCGAATTATCTCTCTTAGGATTACAAGCAAAGAAATGGCTTATTACAGAGATATTAAAAAGACAACATATTATATAAGATCTAAATGTGGGTGTATGCATACCTGTAAGAATTGCAAAATCATGTATGTACTGAATTTAAATGCTGAGAGATCTTAACGGACAGATTAGTTTGATTTTCTTTAATTTGGTGGAGACTCAGAAAGCACATTGTAAATTAATGCTTTTCCTTCACATACTTAATCACCTGGATTTTAGAAAAATAGCTTTGCATATCGTTGGGAAATGGAAATTATTATTAAGATGAAATAAATAAATAATGAGAGGTTGAAGAACTTAATGATTAACCTTAAAGGAGGCAAAAGATCCCACCCCCTACCACCCATGACTAGAAATATTTTTAGTTCAACATCAGTAGATGTAGAACAGTTAAGGTAGCAGTTCCAGTTCACAGAGGAAGACCAAGGAAAACATGGGAGGAAGTGATAAAAATGGACTTTAGAGAAAGAGGGATAAATAAAGACCTGGTCAGAGAGGTAAGTTTGGAAGTCAATTTTTGGAAGTCGATTTCTTAAAGCCGTTCAACACATGCCAGCATGTAAAATGGACGTTAAACCAAAGAGTAAGGTGAAGATGAAGATGAAAGTGAAGATGATGATGATGATGAGCAACAGGATGTTTGTATCAAAATCCAGCTGGAATCTCGATCCTCATTTAAAGGAGTTGGCGTTTCAGGACAGACAGCACACGTTTACATGCTGGCCAAGGCCATCCCTATGAAGAAAAGCATCCATCTTTCATACGTGCATTAATAAACATTATCCAGGTGTCCAAACTACTGTTAATCATTTCTTATCTAACTCTAAAAGGAGAAGGTGGTGATACAGGTGATAACGACATGACTGATGATCTGGATGTGCCAAATTCGAATCTGTAGAAATAAGATATTTGGTTATAAGTGAATTAAATGACAGTCTTATTCTAACATTTTATCAACTTTATTTCACGTCTTTTTTCAACAGTTAAAAGATGTGTGCTAGTGATTAAGAGGTCAAATGTCCATGTGTCTTAATGGAGGAGAAAGTGTATGTTAAAAATTGAAAAGGCAAGATGAGAAAAGTGGTATTATACATCTGGACAAGAAAGATGGTATTAGAAGTCCAGAAGAGGAGAATGTTATAACCGTACACACGCAGATAGGAGTATTGAGTTAGTCCGCAAGGCTGGCAGAGTTTGTATTATTATTAGTCCATGTTCAGAGATTTTGCCATCTTAAATCCATGTGTCGATGCCAATAGCCAGAGGCTAAAGGTGGGTTTTGTTTGCGCACCTGAAAAGAAGTGTTGGTTTCAGAGTGACAAAAGTTCTTTCAGCAATTTGGTCCTCTCACTGTAAAAATGCAAAAGCAATATATTAAATAAGATCTAAGAACAGGTGCTCAGCTCCAGGCGAGATTGGTTAAATCTTGTTATAGGGAACCAATCAGCATTGACTACGTGACCCAGTCAGTGCCAAGCAATTTAAGTCAAACAAATATCGAATGATTTTAGACATCGTTTCTCAGCGGTTGTTGCTGTTATAGCTACAAGTCCAGTCAGTTTGTAAACACGCACAATGCTGCATGTTTAGTAGGGGTGCACAGACGCATACGACAAACCTGGAATGGCAAAAATGTTTAGCTAAGAGAAGGGACCATCCAAGAAATTGGTTAGGCTCTTCGAAAAAATAATAGCTTCTTGAAAAGGAGGGGGGGGGGGTATGCTGTGGAAGCAGACAACTTGAAATCTTACAAAATTAATGTCCACTATAGATAAGACTTCCTGGTCACTAAGTTTTTATGTCTATAGATTGAACATCCGATAATTTTCAAGTAGGCTTGCTGCGTAGCCTACCCAAAATGGCATTATATATATATATATATATATATATATATGCAATAGTTTTGTTGATATTTACAGTAATTAATTAAAATGATTAAATAATAAAAAAAGAAAAAAAAAAGAATAAATTGCAAAAAAAACTTTAAATTAAACTAACTGTGCTCACTACAAGGCATAAGTGAGAAAAGAAAAAGGAGGGAGAGGCTGGCTGGCTGGCTTTCTCGCCCCCTCCTCTCTCACTCCCATTAGCGATGTCTATTTTTTTTTTTTTTTTAAATTCAATGATTGTTTTGATCCCGTAGGCAAAACGTTTTGCATTTGCATTTAACCCTTCCTTTGAAGCCTTTTAAGGACTCGACTTGATTTTTAACAAGTTGACATCTGTTTATAAATTACTTTATCTGATCCAGCAGTAAGAGATCCCAAATGACCGGAAGCAGAACCGAGATAAACGGAGAAAGACTAGTGTTATTTCGGAGTTTTCCTTCTCCTAGACTAGTTGCCCTACCAAGGTTTGACAGTCTAGTCTAACCTACTATTTTACCAATAGTTAGGAGGGAAGAGAGATGGGTTAATACTTTGCTTATGGGAATTTGAGAAAGTAACTATAGCCACTTTCAAAGTTACAGCAACTGGTATCCCAAAATGGTCACCCATTTAAATACTGACCAGGCTCAATGTTGCTGACTGCTTTTCATGACCTATTATTATTATTATACCCTTTATTTTTAGATACACACTGATAAGCATTAACACCATGTGCAGTCAAAGTCAGTAAATTATAAAAGACATCTGAAGCCGGTCGAGAATAAACGGAAGCGTGTGTGTGCGTGTGTGCAGGAGGAGGAATAATTAATTGGCTGAGTCAGGCTGTTAGCAATTAATATAATTAAGCTGATTAACAAAGGTCAATAATGCTTGCTGTTTGAAGGTCAGCAGTAACTTCAACTAAAAAGATCATCTGACAAAGTGTTAGATATAACTTCGAGTTTTGGGTCTGCAAAAGTATCGATACTTGTAATATTTTTGGATGCATCTCTTAACATAATACAATATACGTTACTTATACATTCAATATCAAAGCCTAATCTATATAAAAGTGAACATACGTTTATTTATTTACCTCTTCTGCAGGAGGTTAGACAAGGTTGGGAGGTGGGGTTAAAAAGCCAGCGCACTAGGTGAAGTTCACTCTGGCGGATAAAAATTGCCTGAGCAGCCCCATCTGCATTCCCCAGTAGAGATGCCTAGAAAGTAAAGGCTGGGATGGTGGGTCTCCTAGGACTGAACAGAACATGTGTGCCTGGTGCGCTTCACGATATAAAGAAGAAATTAAAAGAACAGAGTAAAACAGAAGGAAGGGAGAGAAAAGGGGGGGAAAAATGCTGTAAAGTGCAGCTCATCAACATTATTTCTCTGCAGACTATTGTCCTCATCAACATTATTTCTATTTGGACTAGTAAAATAAATATGATACTACAAAAAAAATTTTTTTTTTTTTTTAATTAATTTTACATAGTTTAATATTTTTCTGTCTCATTCTTTTTCTTTAGTTTATGTGTTATGTAGTAGTTTTTTTGGTTATCCATCCAACCCTTTGATCTCCCCTCTCTCTCTCCTGATCGGATTTTTGACGTGTGTGCTCATTTCACTTTAAAGTCTCTTCATTTCTTTCTGATCTCTTGCTTTTTGTTCTTTCTCTTCTATTTTCCTTGCTATTTTAAATGTAAGGGTCTATAACTTGTGTGTGCTGGTATATATATATATATATATATATATGAAAAATGGAAAATTGTTTCTATGTTCATTAACGCTTCGTCTTTATTCCAAGACTTTCTCAAGATGACTGATTCAAAGAAAAACATATGTGGTGTGTCTGACATGGAAAGAATGTTTTTATTCTTTTTTTAAAACGAAACACGTTTAAAATTCAAAATATATGGTGCGTTTATGAAATAGAATGAATATTTTTGTTTTTTTAAATATCGATGTTATGTACAAAGTCGATGAGCAACAATTTTCGATTTTCTTTTTTTTTTTTCATTAAGTTGAATTATTAATTCTATAATTATCAAATATGTGTGTGTGTTAAGCATATATAAATGCTTTAGTTTTGGACACGATTTAGGTCTTTCCTTTTGATGAATCACACTCATTGAAGTTTGCATATTGTTTGTCTAATGGTTTAATGAAACGGACTATAAAGAATTGGATCTCTTTAAGAATGAATAAATACAGTCACTAGAATCTTCTCATTTTCTTTTTTTTTATATATATACTAGCAAATATATACTCCCTCCGGTCACATTTTTGCTAATTGGAAGCAGAACAGCTACTACACTACCTCCACACCATCAGAAAAAGGAGATAATGCCTGGGAAGATAGTATCATGACAACAGAACAGATATTACACTACCGCCACACCTCAAAAAAGGAGGAGGTAGTGGTACTGTGGAACCGACAGGATTCGAACTTGGAACACCCAGGTCTTCAGTCCATGTCGATATCCACTTAACCACTGTCTGTGGATGACTATATATAAGCTTTCCCCTTCTTGGGTTGAGCACTGTCGTTAATAAATGCAAAACTCTTTGTAAATAAACAAATAGAGCACTGTCAATGTTTATATAAAAATATTATAGATGTCAATTACCAACAGTGTCTGTCCTGTAGCCTAGAGCTGCCGACTATCGACTAGATAGTTGTAGGTTCGATCCCTGGCTTGGGCTGGGTGCTAGTCTCACCGCACTGAAGAGCTGTGATACAGTGAAATAGTCTGTGGATGACATATATGAGAGAGAGAATGAAGGGGGGAGGGGTCGCTGATTACCTTTTGAAAACATAACACTAGTACAGATAAGTGCAAATTATGAGTCCGTTTCTCAACAACATTCATGCATAAAGGACTAATTCCATAATAGTTTGGGACGATTAATCGGAATCAGGAATCTGAAAAATCGAAAATTTTGGAAGTATCGAAATCGGAAAAATTGAACCTAATTTCCGATTCTAAAAACGATTCTTTTCATGTTTAAAGCTTTTCTATCACTGGTACTAATGATAGAATGATAAATATTTATTGATTTTAAAACTACAAATAAAACTAAAATTTATAGATCATAATAACGAATTTAGGTAAAAATGGCACCGGGGCGAGAGAAGAAAAAAAAAAAAAAAAAAAAAAAAATGGGCCGATAAAAATGGTACGAGTGGATAAATAGGAAAAAAAATTGTACACGTGAAAAATACAGATCAAAATCTTGAATACAAATACAATACATAAAGGGAAAACATCAAGAAGTTTGTGAAATTAAAAAGAAAATTATATCTACATTTAAAAGTAGATGAAGACTCTACGCTGTCCCCCCCCCCATTTTTTTTAAGCAATTTTAAAATCGGAATCGTAAGTGTATCAGAAATGGGAATTTAAAACAGAATCGGGGGAAAATATTGGAATCGTCCCATCACTATTCCATAGCCTGTAACGTTATCCATTAAGTTAATAATGCCCCACTCCCACCCTACCTCCGGAAAAGGATGAGAACGAAGAGAAATGAAACATTTAGAAATGTTCCCAACTCCTCTTAACACAAAGCATCTTCTTTAATAAAGATTAAAAAAAGACCCCAAAAAACAAGAAAACAACCCACATTTGGTGCAGCCCAAGAGCCATAATGTGCTCAGCATGTGCGGATCTGAAGACGAAAAAGCATGTGTGACTTGCTTTGACGATGCTGCTTCGTAGATTTCTCAAGGGTGTCCTCTTACAGGGAATTGCTACTAAGGACCTCATCTACACTTCTATTTTTATTACATCAATTCCTTTTATTTATTTGTCCCCCCCCCCTCCACTCTTGCATTTGTTTTGTCAGCATTTGCTAGTCTAATTTTGTCAGCTACTTATGGAATGAACCGAACCCTTCCACTCCAATCGTGTCATTCTGGGTCCAGACACTTTTTTTTCTTGTTAGGAATAAACTGTTACCATTATCTGACACTTTCTGCTGGTTTTGTCATTTAAAAAATAAAAAAAAATAAAAAAAAAAAAAAAAAAGCTGGTGATGTAGTCGAGAACTTCAGAAAAAATCTATGACAAAAGCAGATTTTGTAATTGTAAAATCCACTTTTCTTTTAGAACGCTTTTTTAGACCTCTTCTCTAAAATTAAAGTAGACACTATAATATCCCTCCATCCTAAAAGCAATGGGGTCTATATGGAAAAGAAAAGAGACTGCATGTGTGGTAGTAGAAAGGCTCATATTTAGTATTGTCTCATGTTAAATACGTTGAAAACAATTCTCTAGGTATACTTGCTTGTTAGTCAAGCTGGTCTAAAACGATGTCTGCATTAGGCAGTCCCTCTTCTGAGGCACAGGTTCAAATCCTGTAAAAGTCTTATTTTTCACTTCATGATATTCTTTGTTTATCCCCAGCCCTGCATAATAAACATATCCTTTGTTTAGTGATATTACCTGCAAAAATGTTTATACTGGCCCGAAAGATTGGTAAAATGGAAACATTTTTTCAATAATGGCTTAAAAAGCAAAAATCAGCTTGCGTCGTTAATATAAAAAAATTCCATCATTGTTCTATAATTATATTTGTTTTCAATAAAAATTAGCCTATTCATTTCTTTAAATTATTTGACTAACATAGGAGTAGGTAAATCTTTTTCGTTTATAACAACTATTTAAACTGCTGTTTTACTGTAATGATGCAAGTGACAGTAATAGAAAATGGCTTAGTAAGTACTTTTTATTACCATTTCTTCATAAATGCAATTTTAATAACTATAAACCATGTTTAATTGTAGATTTTAAGATGAAGTATTTCCATTCTCGATTTTATATTTTTATCAAAATTAAGAATCCGTTGTTAGAGACGTGATTTGCTTAAATTCATGAAATCAAGTCTTGCAGTCTCTTGACATGAAAAAAAACAAAAAAAAACAATTACTTATAATCTGTTATTTAACATTACACTACGTCATTTGCAAGCTTTATGTTTATTAAGCAAGATTATCAATCTAAGTTAAAGCAAAGTATATTTTCAGCTCATGATATATATAATACAGGCCTCTATCGTTATATAATGAGGACTTGTTTGAATGAAAAAGTTTAAGTGACACTTAAGGGTCAGAGGTGACCCCAGAACGGAAGTTGACAAAACCATGTGACCTCCAGGCAAATATTTTCTATATCTTTCCTGGTGAGACTTCAAGCAGAGGAGACATATCCAAAGCGCCGTCCTCAATGGGGAGGGGGTGGAGCACAATGTAGCGAGACAAGCTACTTATCTATCTAGCTGTGTCTTTATTTTTAATAAACCTTTTTATAAATTAACATAAGGGTCTGGGTGATTTTTTTTCAACAGACTATTCCGAACCTGGGTTCCCCGATGGGTGTATAATGATTTATACACACATCAGTAAGTGAAAACGTAACACTATAAATATACTCAACATCCCACATAGTATGTATATCCACACAGATAAGAACAGGTTAAAACATGTACACATATGTATGTGTTTTCTTTTCGCTTTTTTTCTTGATAACAATTGAAAATATAGCAACAAGTTTTTTTTCCCATGAGAAAATATACATATTCATCAGAAAAGAGTTGAACATAGAACAACTATTCCAAGTGTATCACAAATACAATAGCTGTATCAAATTTGTCTTTCATTTTGCTTTACATATTCAATTTTTAAGAATGTTCAACCTCTTTAGGCCAAAGAATAAATATAAAATAGGACCAACAAATTGATTTGTCCCAGTGAGTCAGAACAGTAAACGTAGGCATAGTTCCTGGTTTTTAAAAGTTTTTGATTGCCTATTAATAATCGATATACGGCATAATCACGTTGACACACCGGTTCTCGTTAGATCAACGAAGTTAAGCGATGTTGAACGCTGCATGTGGAAGGATGGCGACACTTCTTTGCAAAAACTAACGTTGTATAAACGGATTGAAATCTGACAAGCGCAAATAGGTTATCCTCTATAAAATGTCTATTGTTAAGATTGTTAACAGCATAATGTTGACCAAAGGTTAACGAGTGTGTAGTGAGAAATATTAATAATCGATAAACAGTTTGGCTGTTAGTTTGTTGTCGTTTTAGTAGTTAGACTTCTTCTACAAAAGCTAAAACACAGTTGGCATGCCACGACGAATCTCTATATTCTTCCGAGTGTTTGCATGCGTGGACTTTCTGTCCACATAACTTTTCTCTTCTCTCCATTTGTCTGTCTTTTTTCTTCTGTCTGTCTCCGTTTTTTTAACTACATTGGTTTCTCTTGTTTGCGCAACGTTTGACGTCCAACACATTCCTACCTTCCATTCCAATTATTCATTGTTTTCCAAAAGATATTTCTGGCCAGAAATAAGATACACTTTGGAATCTATTTATTTACCAAATTCTAATAAACTAGTCTGTATGTCGTACGTCAATTGACGTCATAAAAAATTCTTAACATAATGACGTTTTAATATATATTTTTAACAAAAAAGATTCGTCTTGACCTCTACTGACTTTGGACTTTCCCCATAATTCGTTCAGAGTCCTCTCTTCTTCGTCAGTAAACTTTCTCACTAGTTTAAATTAAACGTCTCCCCTTCCCATAGTGTTACGCATTAACCAACCATAGACATTATACTCACGAAATTTATCAGGTTATCTGGAAAGTTCATGCCGATTTTTAGTAGTTCGTGTTTCGACACGTTAGAACATGTCCAATTATTGACAGATAGTAAACTTATATTTCTCGGGTAGAGCATATTTCAAGCCATCTCTTGAGAAAGAAAGTTAAAAATTATTTAACCTGGAGCTCTTTGAAAAAGAAAGTTGTTACCATCTGACCCATATTAGGCACTTGATGCTTTTCTATTTCCATAAAGGCAAAAATGCCTCACAAATAACAACAAAAAAAAAGAAGATATGTGCAGTGTACGGTGAAAATGCTTTAGCTGACAAGATTTTAGCCTTAATGATGAAGAACGCTCAGGCAGACCACCTTCTACAGACGACGACCAAATCGAGACATTCATTTAGAATAAGCCACATTACATAACACAATAAGTAGCAGAAAGACTTGACATATCAAAATCCACTATTCATGAGCATTTGAATAAATATTTAATGGTATATATATCTTTTTTATTATTATTATTACCCCCCACCCACCTTTAAAATTCGGCACAGACATTTTCGGACATCCTGATTTAAAAAAAAAAAAATTTTTTTTTTTTAAAAAAAAAAAGAAAAAAAGTGCATCAATTTGTACTTTGCCCATTAATAAATACACAAAAAGTCTACCGATCAATGAGTCTACACACAAATGTTTACACGTGTAGAGAAAGAGAAAGTTGTTTGACAAAAATGCCCCACCCCCTTTTCTCTCTCTAAGACAAGACATCGTGTGGGTGCACTAGCAACAGGACAGCAGTAAATAGACAATGTTATCTCTCTTGATAAGTGAATTTCATATCGTAACTATATCTAGTCCCGGACACACCCTGTTACTGAGGTGGCAACACTTATAGAAGAATGGAGTCTTTTTTTCCTTTTTCTTTTTAAATATATTTCATCTAATGTTACTACAGTTACTGATAAAGAAAAAGACGCAGTTCTTTGATATGATAGGGGCGCGTTCGAAAATTAATGTTTTCTTTGATTTAGGAGCAGTAATGAATCATAATACTTTAAATTGTTTCACTCATCATGAACGTCCATTTTACATGCTGGCATGTGTTAGACAGCTTTAAGAAATTGACTTTCAAACTAACCTATCTCTTCCCAGGTCTTTATCCCTCGTTCTCAAGTCCATTTTTATCACTTCCTCCCATGTTTTCCTTGGCAATCTCCTGTGAACTGAACCTACTACCTCAACTGTTCTACATTTACGAACCCAAGAACTTTCATCCATTCTTTCAAAGTGGCCATACCATCGAATTCTCATGTTTTGCACACACCTTATACGGTTCAGATTTAATCTTGCTATGAGGTCATCAGAATTAAGCCTGGCTTTAAGATTCACATTATACATCCACCATATCATTCTCATATTTCTTTCCATGCAACGCATGTCCTCAATCCAGATTTCACTTCCATACATCACACTGCATACACATGCCTGATAGACTCTTCCCTTGGTCGACAGTGGTAAAGCTCTGCTGGTTAGTAATCGCAGATGTTCCCTAAACTTACTCTATCCACTCTTAACTCGTATAATCACACTAGCACCTACTCCACCCTGTGCTCCAATATTATCACCAAGGTAACAAAACTTCGAAAACCTCAATAGCTTTGCCATCCAGATATACTTTGTCCACATTTGAGTTCTCATCCATCTCTATTGTTTGACACTTATTGCACAAACATAGCTATAAAATTATTTTCTAATTGACAGTTTAAAAGTGTCAAAATTACTTTCGAATTTCGAACAATCATAATGGTAGTAAACAAGTCGGCCATTTTTATCCATTATGAATACATAAAAAAAATGTGCAGCATGTTTTTACTTTGTGAGTCTTCGAAATTCAAAGTATAATTTTTAAGTATTGTAATTTATAGTTGGAATTAGTTTTATGGCTTGGGTCTATTAGTATGGTTTATTTGCGCTCTTAACACAAAAACATTTCAAAGTTGCCCCTGTTGTATCAAAGAACCAATGCCTTGCTGATCTCACCGGCTGGTTGATATATTTTGGATAGATTTTTTTCCTAACTCCTCTAAAGAATGTGAGTAGTGAGAAAAATCTGGGTTTGTTTTTAGGTGCGTCTCCGATCTCCATGCGAGGCTTTTTTTTTTTTTTACATTTTTTTCGGTATGTCATATTTATATCTTTTTTTTTTTTTTTCAATAAATCTTACTATTTTTAAAACTACACGGTCAAGTTTTGTGAAAATGGTTTCACGAATGTGACTATAACCCTAAATATGTGGATTTAGATGCCAGAAAACTTTCTACTCAAATAGCTCCTTACCAACATGCAGAAAATTAAATGTAATAGTAAACATCTTGCTGCCCAACTTCCCACTTAGGATGTACCCTATAAATCTAGCCTCTAATCACAGAAGCCCCTTACCTTACGTTTTAGTAGCAATGTGCCTTGCTTGGAATGAAAAAAAAAAAAAAATGTCAGATCTTCCTGCTAGTTTTTATATTTTATGAGAGATCCCTCAAAATAGCCTTGCCAGTTCATTCTTTTATTATTTCTTAGTTAATCTATTTTCTAAAAACTCTTATGCTATTTTTAACTTGATTAACCTCGGACATACTTTGGTACTGAGGTGAGAAGATTTACAAGAAATTGGCAATTTTTTTTTTAAATAAATATTACTCCAATTACAGAATGAATTGCTTGATGATCTAACCCACTCGCCCATAGATTGGATGAATTTTTGTGAAACTTAATGAGAAAGATTTTTTTTCTTTATTTACGAGCAGAAAGACCCAACGTTGCCCGGGATTTAATGAGGAGCACCATGTCCTTTTTCACTATGTTCATAACACCATGTTACTTTCTTTGTTTTCTTACTACCCTCCCCCTGTTTCGCCCCCTAATATAGTCAGAAGAAACTAAAATCATGTAAAACTGTATTATTGTCCTATACATACGATTTAAATTTCATTGAAATCGAATATACATATTTGAAGTCTTAAGAGGTTTCTGCCCCATACCACCTTTAGAATGGGCACAGAGATTTGGCACATTGAAGGGAATGCAGAGATTCCGGATAACTTCTATCGTCTTCCACGGAGAATTTTATACATAAGTTTTAAATTTTATCTAGGATATATATGAAGTTTTACGAGGGGGTTCTACCCCCATAGCTCCTTTGGAGATCTGTGATCACTTCCAATGTCTTCCCCGAAAAATTTTTCACTTAAATATACTTTGTTTTTATGTAGATTCGCTAACCTTTCTATAGGGAATACACACACATATTCATATATATTTATAATTTTTTGAAATAAGAGTTTCTGTTTGAAAGTAACAGTAGCACTTAGACATTTTATTTCAAGGGAAGCAAACGTTATTGTTAGAATACTTAACACTTTAATAAGACCTCACATAGAATATTGGCCTCAATCTCGGGAACCAGTAGACATGGGAATTGGGATATAATATTAACATTGGAATTAAAACTGGTAAAAGGATTAAAAGGATCCCAATTATAAAGACAGGTCGAAATCCTTAGGTTTAAGTACTTTAATGAGGAATCATTTCAAAATCATTAATGGGAGTTCTTAATATTGGACACTTTTTTCTTTCTTTTATATCTCCTTGTACTGATTTGTTTTTCATTCATGAAGTCTATATTTTTGCTTTCTCCATAAATATTCTGAGTTTTATCTTCAGCCATATTTGTTCAAGAGAAAGTAACTCTTCTTGACTTATTGAATCCTGACACTCCTTTCTTTATATCATTCATTCACTCATAATCAAAACAAAGTCAATGAGCAATGCAAATAAAATGATTATAAATTTTATTTCAAGAGAAGCAAACGTTATTGTTTGAATACTTAAGACTTTAATAAGACCTCAAATAGAACATTGAACTCAATCACGGGAACCAGTAGCTAGACATGGGAATTGAGATATATTAAAATGTGAAGGCTTACAAAGAAAAGCGACCCAATTGGATGGGATTTAGCTGATTGTCGAGTGTATTTACGTCAAGAGGGCATATATGATTTAAAATGCGTCAAAATAAGATATATTTGAAGTTTTAAGGGAGGTTCAACCCCCCCATAGCTCCCTTAGGGGGCATCGTCTTCCCCGGAAAATGTTACATATGAATACATTTAGTTTTTATGCATATTCTCTAAGCTTTCTTTCGATAGGGAACACACGCACACATTGACATAAAGATTAATCTTAGACAAATTCTCTTCAACCATAACTTGCTTAAATTCCTATTGTACTTCTTTTTTTATAGAAATCATTTTTGTTGTTTTTTGCATAACCGGGTATGTTTTGTTTTTTTACTTTTATTATCTCTGGGAGTTCAGTGGACCACTAATAACAGGGATGTGAGTAGCCAATGTAAAAAAAAAAAAAGCTGAAATCTAGATTCATTTCCCAACCTGGGGGCCTGGGCCACGTCCTCTGGAGAGAGGGCATAAAAATAAAAATAAACGTGTTTTCCTAAACAATCCCTATCAGCCCAAATTAAAGGAGAGAGGGTCCAAATTAAGAGAAAGCCATTGAGTACATATGTGGGGGAAGAAACAGGAAGTCATTCTTTGATGAAACAAAAGTAATCTAACTCCCCTACCCCTTCATGAATTGTTTTAAGTCTTAGTGATCATGGTAAAATTAGCATTTTAAGTAATCAGAGAGAACTGTCTGTTTGGAGAAAAAAAAAAATCAACTTTTTCTTATTTAAAAAAGAAAAGCGCGTTTCGATCAAAAAACTGAGGACTCACATATGCGGAAATCTGCTTTTTCTGGATTTACAATAAAAGAAAAAAAAGAAAAAAAAGAAAAAAAAAGCAGAATTCCACTAAAAAGCGGAGAACTCCCATCCGTGTCGTAATCGTGCAATTTGCTGTAGGTTGGCCATCCCTGGTACAAGGCATCTTAGAAAGAGACTAATACTAGTAAAATCTGTCAAGTATATACGACATTTGTTACCGGTGCTCCCTATGGCAGATGTAGCATAATCCATTAGAGATCCCACCCCAAAACAGCCACCCAGCCAACAGTAGCATGGAGTTGGGCTGGGTAGGGAGATATACAAAGAACCAGAACTAATTTCTTTCTCTGGTAGCAGCAGGTAGAGAGGGAGAAGACGGAGCTGCCGAAGAATGCAGTGAGCCAAGGTTAGCAATGAATAATATAATATTACATCTAGAATAGAAACACTTCATAAGAGGCACCCCTCCATGTACAGCTGGTCCTGCATATACCTGCGGGGGTGGAGGTAAGGCAGCCACATCCTATTGGCGTATCTGATTTGAGAATCTTATAGACAAATAGAAATTCAAGACTGCAGAGAGGAATCTCATTCTACCAAAAAGCATTGGGTTCTCCAGAAAATCAAGGACATTGCTCAGATCTTAGTCAACAACAGTTTTTTTTTGGGGGGGGGGGGGGATATTGTTAGTTTCCAAGAGAAGTTCAGTTTTTTTTTCCCCCCAAGACATTATGAAATATCAAAGTAATCTTAAATTGGTTCATTCCATGGAAAAAAAAAAAGACTAAACCATTTTGGAAAATGTTCAATGCAAGAATAGATTCTTTAGAAAACAGTGCAATTTCTTTCTTAAAGGTAAATTTAAATATATATATATTATATATATTTATTTTTTAAGGCATAAAACAAGGCTGTGAAGTCAGTCAACCAAACATTGACTCCTAAAATTGTAAAAAAGTCCCAACTACGACTCCGGAAATATTAAGCTTGACCACAACAGAACAAATATTTCTCTAATAATAATCTATATTAATAAAATTTCGACAACTTTATTTTTTTTTTTTTTAATTTTCCTATCTTTTTGTTTTTGCTGGGGATGGGGCATTGACATTCACCCGCTATTTCACCAGACATTCACCCACTATTTCAGAAACTCCAACTGAGAGATCTTTTTAAGATTTTAACCGTATCTTTAAGCATAATTGTTTGAATCTCTCTTGCGCATGGTTCACCAGGGATATTCGCCAGGTAGTTTTTGAAATTCTTTTTCGTGACCCGGATGCTTCTATAATTACTGTAATTATGGAGTACTTTCTTAGATTCCTGTTTCTTTTCATATAAGACTTTGCTATTCCGTTATCTTTTCCCTCTCAGCTCTGTTTAAGCCAGCATCATTCATTAGTGACACTGACTTCAACTAATGTTGCTACTTTCTCCCTTTTGTCCCATATCACTGCCAGGTTTAACATCTGTTTTCTAGGTGTGTAGCTGTAAGAATTGCATAGTCATAATGGATGGGGTATGACTTATTTCCAACAGTTCTTTCTGGTTCCCAGGACTTGCTGCTACACTGGATATTCAATATTTTACAGATGGTTCAGTGAAGATATTTACACACTAATGTGTTGCATTGTATAGTAGCCGTCCCAATAGAACTTTACAACTGGATGTCAGGTGGCTCACACTCTCTACTTCTCTGTAGCAGAACCTGCACTTGTTGTCGTTACTGAGACGACTGATCTTAAAAGCATTGGTCATCAAGTCTTGATCTTGGACAGCCATTATCACCCTTTCCTGATCATAGTGGAGCGATCCTTTTTTCAGCCAGTCTACAGAGCCTTCCTTATCTATATATTCTTGGGATAGTTCATCCAGAAAATATTTGGTACGTTGTTGTTGTTGGTGTGCGTTTCTTTCTCACATTAAACGTAACTTTGATAATTACACATTGAATTATTTTTTTTCTTATTTACTATTTGAATACTTATCGAAATCAAAAATGCAATAATGTAGAATAAAGTGAAATTTTTTAAATCCTATTCAAAAAATAATTTAATTACAAAGTTAAATCCACCAGAATGCATTTCGGTTTATTCGTAAACAAGTCAGCCATTTTAATCTTTTGTTAATAGTTGAAAAAAAAAAAATCCCCATTTCAGGGCCATTCTAGTGTTTTAGGGCAGCTAACAAAAAAAAAATTGTGCGTTTTTTTTCTTTTTTTTTTTTTAGGCGATTACGTGTGGTTTTACAACCTTGCCAGTTGGTGGACTTAGGTTAAGTGGCAAAAAACATTTAGTTAAATGCCATAAAAAGTTAGAATTGCCCAGAAATGGGGGATCATTTTACATTAAAAATACATACCAAATAGATCCCCCATTCTAAATTCTAAATTAGAGTGTTTTGTTTATTTCTTCTTTCCGCCAAGTTTCTCAGGGTCTTCACATGTAATTGTCTAAAAAAATAAAATACATCATTTTGGGTGGGGAGGGGGTGATTTAGCTGACGATGTTAATCTACAAATTTACTGAAACATTTTCATAGCAAATACTTCATCAATGGTTCAAGATTTAATGAATGTTGGGGAGGCGGAGCTCAACCAGACACGGGATGGGAAGGGAGGGGGCACAAGTAAATAAGCTTTCGCCATACAAAAAGAAGCTTTCTAAACTGTAGGTAAATGCTACATTCATTATTCGGAATCAGATACCTTTTTAAAGTGGATATGGGGATCACTTTCATAAAAGAGAACCAGACTCTTAAATACTGGGATAAAATAGAATAAGCAACTATTCCCCCTCCCCCAGCTCCCACCTGAATAAACGAAAACAAAAAAAGTAACCCAAAACAAGTTGAAGGATGAGGGGGGGGGGGGGTTGAAAGTCGAAACGGATGAATAAAATAGAGTAAGTGGTGGCAACTGAAAGAAATAACTCCACTCTCTCACTCTACATCCCAACAACAATAGCTTATTCGCTAAACATTTGTCTTGCAATTAGAAACCTTTAGAAATCTTTTTTAACAGATGGCTTTCTGTGTTCAGAGAATAAGGAGGGGAGACTGAATAGACCCTATTTATTTACGTCAATACGAGGGCACAGTCAGATGCAAGGTCGGTTTTTAATGTAGGGAAAATCAATCTCCCCAAAAATGAGCACTCTAGAGCAAAAATAAAAAGTCCCAGTCTAGAAGGATTTCCCCTTTGACCATGGACAGAACAGATACTATACTTTCATACGAGCCGGATAATCAGAAAGATCTTTGTCTTACAATCAGAAACCTTTAGAAATCTTAACAGGTGGCTGTGTTCATAGCATATGGAGTGATTTTGGTTTTACTGAAACAGAACCCGACTAGAAAGTTGTTTAATCAACGTTAAAGTTAGGATTTATAAAACAAATATATGCAAATTATGATTACATAGAGAGTAAAATGGTAAATTCCAGTAATGAAAATTAAACTAGCAATACCCACCGACCATAAAACGGTCTGGCTAATCAGATGTCAACATAGTTCTACTACAATAGTCATTTTAAAAACCAAGTCCTCAAAATACCATCATTTTGTTCAGAAATGAATATCCTTTCACATGCATTAATAAATAATAATCTACATTATATATTTGTAGAGTTTTCAGCAAATAAAGTCATAAAAATGTTAACGCCATTTTCGTCACTTTTTTACACACACACACCCCCCTCCTTTAAAGATATCGTACCATTTGGCTATGAAGAATTTCACTATGAAATTTGGAAAACAACCAGGAAAAATATCAATTTCAGTTATTGTCAGAGTACAAAATTAATTAATCCATTATTTTTTTTTGTAATCTTAAAAATAAACCTTCAACATGACGTGTATCGAACATTCTTTTAAAAAAATTTTTGTACTTCAACTAGTAAATAAATCAATCTTATCATTTTTATGCATTAAAATTGTATGTTGTTTTGTCTTTCAGTAGTAGTAACTTTAAATTATTTTATCCGAAAAAACATTGTCCCCTTTTGAGCGAAAGTCAACAATGGCTGCTAGTATACTGATATAGCAAATAATCAGCAGCAGATAGAGAGTGAGAGAGGAGATAGAGTGAGAGAGGGGGAAGAGAGAGAAGCTTTAAGAAAGATGTTACACACACTTTTATTTTATTGTTCATGTTCCCGGGTAGCGCTGGGTAACTATACTAGTAGTAAATAAATAAAAGCTTTGATTTTGTACAGGTCCATCCTTTTTCATGTCGTCGTCTTTAATTATCAAATAAATGAAGAAACAAAGCAAGAGAAAATGATAAGAAAAGATTCTGCGAAAGACGATACATTGACTTGAATTACTTTCTAGCAGAGGATCTAGTTTCAGTTTTGGCATCTCGTCAAAGCTGAAGGTATGCAGAGAAGCTGTAAACCCAGTGGACCATGAAAACTCTTCAAATACTACAACTGTATTGGTATTTGCATCGACCTGATTGGGAGTTTGCATTATTAGTGTTACTGTGTCAGTTGCTCAGTAATAAGTTGGACGACAAATTTATAAACAGGATTGGAGTCAATGCTTTAGGAATCAGTGAAAATTGGCTCACTCAGAATCAAAGTTTGATATGTCAGGTTAAATGCTATTCAAGTCCAACTTTAAAAATCTCACAACATAATATTACTATATGTGAGACTAGAAGAATATCCATTACAGAAAGGGTAAAATTAATTCCCTCAAACAGAACAGTTTTCCACCATTTTTATGTCCTCTTACAAAAATTAAGATATAATGTCTAAAATCGTTATTCTAATTTTTTTCAAAATCCATTGCATGATTTGGATTCTAGAAAATGTCTAAAATTTAAAACTAAAGATCAAGGAGTTTTAAGAAATTGAAATTCAGGGAATTTTGCTTAATTGGTGTCTAACGAGTGGAGTAAATTCAATGCAAATTTAAAATATTTGAATCTTCAAATGGAAGGTTGTGCTGATATGCCCCCTAAAAGCCCTTTAAAATACTCAAAGAAACTGAAATTTGTGGAATATTTATTAATTCATGTTTAATACCTATTAACATTTCACAAAAATTGGAAGTATCTGAATTTTCACACAGAGCTTTCACACCTTTTACCCCGTTTGCATTAAAACTAAATATAGCCCACATTTGGATCCCTTATGTCTAGTAGCTGTGTTCATAAATTCATAATGAGCTGTTAATTAGTTTAGGAGTGAACCTACAGACTGTTGATCTGACCCCACCTAATCGTTACATCTCCACCCTTTCCCCTCCAAGTATTGTACACAAAGTTTCATATTTCTGTCTTGGATAACTTTCTATCTCTCCAAAGATGGTTACGAAAAACTTCTGGAAGCAGATACAGAAGGATGACTTTTTTTTTCATACTACTTTGAAGAAAAACTATCTCTTCCCACCCACCCCTTCTGAAAAAATGTCAGTTCTGTATTTACGAAGTACCAAAAAGTGAGCAGAGTCTCTGCAACCGGCGCTCATCATACGATAACAATGCAGGAAGTTATGCAATCATAAGTTGTTTTGGAAGTCTTTGCAACTACTCAACAAAATTACAAAAAGAAAATTACCAAAAAAAACAAAAAAAAAACCCACGAACAGCTTATTGTCGACTATGCAAAATTAGCAAGATTCGAGGAGTGACCGCTAAAAGTGGTTTTGTACTGCGGAGAAGATCATGTCTAACATCGAAAAAGACTTTTCAGCATGCTGCTTGCAGAATAGAAATAACGTTGAGGATGGAGAAATGTTTATAGACGTAGTCTACAAAGCCACTATTCGGCCCCTGCATGGAGTATTGTTGCCACATCTAAGCCGGTGCACCAACCACTAGCTTCTCCCTCATGGTGCAAAAAAGAATTTCTAATCTAATAGGTCCCGCACTGGCTGCCAAGCTCCAGCCCCTTTCGCATCACCGCAGTGTTGCATCCAGTCTAGTCTCTAATATAATGATACACGTGTCTGTTTCAACATCTGTATGCATAAATAGCTATTCTTTTGATAAGGGAGGAAATACAGTATATATTCAAGCAAATGCAGGCATCAGCAGCAGTTGACTTTGTATGCAACCGCTGGGCCTTTTTGCTTTCGATGTTGGAGGTGAACCTGTGATCATGTAGGTCTAATGAATAGCGAGGGCTAACGAGGAAGACTTCATGCAGACCAGAAATCCTGAGGCACGATCTTCGGAAGCTCTATGCAGAAGAAAAAAAAAAACAACATTGCAATTACTATAGAGAAAAAAGTCATGGATGAGCGAGCAAAAAGTAAAAAACTTTTGTCCAAGTGACACATCAGAAGAGCAAAGGTCTGGAAATGACAAGATTTATGATTCAAATATATCAGCTGGTAAAGCTTTAAATAAATAAATAAAAAAAATAAAAAAACACTAAGTAAATATGTAAAAGGCATTTCTCTCCTCTCTCCTGACAGTAGTCTGTATTCAAATATGACACTCGCATTTGACGCATCTTACAATTTACTTAAAAACCCGCTCCACTTTATTCTGAACTGTTTGTACCTACCCGGGATTCATTAATGTCATTTTAGTCTAATTTTTTAAATTAAATTTTAAAAAACACAACTCAAAATGTATTTTTACCTTTATGTTAAAATAGGAATTATCTCCCTTACATTTTAAGCCTTTTAGGTCATTACTGTAAATTGTCTCCACTGTAATAATCTCCCTTTCCGGAAAGAAACTGGAGTGAAACTGTTCTTTTAAGAAAATATTTACATTTTTGGAAAGAATTCAATGAATATGTCATTCAAAAAAATTTATGAGCCATGTGAACGAAGCAAACGCACCATTTTCCAGTGAATCTCTGAATTTGTGTTTTATTAAACGGTATTGATGGGGTGACTGAGACTACATACCAGTTACTGAGCAAGTTTTCCAACTTCCTTTAAAGCTTATTAAAAAAATGTAAATATTGATCAGGACGAACTATAAAAATTAAACAAATTTAATCGAAAGTAAAATTGTTTTCTCACAGAGACTAATATTTGCCAATAATCACTAAACAAACTTGTGTATGTGCCTTTTGCTTTGATAGTGGGGAGGGGTCGATTTTACTTTATATATTAGATATATAATATATACTAGACCACCCGTAACCTGTTGAGTCAGTATTTGTTATACACAATTTATTAAATATATTTCTTTTCCCCTCTTTCTTCTGAATGATTATTATCAAGAAATCTATGATGAATGATGTCATAAATGATGCATCGTACTTTTACAACATCATTCACCTCTTGTGACGTTATCCAGTGTGCACGGTAACATGATACAAACAAGCAAGCACTGTGCCTAATTGCATGTATTTACAATAAATTTAAGCAAGTCCAGAGTCTTAATAGTACTAGCAAAAATATGCTCCCTCTGATTACTAGTATATATGACAAACGAACATTACACTACCCCCCTCCCAAGGAGGAGGTAATGCCTGGGAGGATGTTATGCTAACAGAACAGATGCTACACTAGCACACACACACCCTCTCTGAATTGAGCAGGCAGACAGATACCAAATCTCCATTAGTAATAGCTATAGATAAAACAAGGAAAATAATAAGCCAGTTAAAAATTCAGCCTTATTTAGTTGAACCGTTAAGCCCCCCCCCCCCTCCCGAAATATAGAGTACAACCTCAAGTTTTTAAAGGGAGTGCCAACAGAAATACCATTCCTCATAGCACAGTGCATACATATTGGAAGTTATGGAAAGTCTAATGAGAGGTTCCTGGCTGCCCAAAAGATAATGTCGATAAAGCATGGCTATAAAATATACTTAGGGACAGCAGCATATATATAGAGAGATATAGATATATAGATATATATATAGATATATATATATATAGAGAGAGAGAGAGGGAGTTGCTATGCATCAGTCTATGACTGGGTCTGAGGTATGCATGTCTGCTTTTCATTATCCCTCCGTTCCAACAAGGCAGGAAACCGTTTCCAAGAGTAGTGATCTTCGAGGGGGGGGTATACACACAGTCAAGACAAGAGCATTTAAAAAACCGATGACAGAAGACTTGCAGAAAACGGATTAGTTGCCGTCTCTGGGGATGGAATTCGTATTTCTTCTATTCTGGGTTTAGAGACTGAATAAACGGATTCAGATAACAGAATCCTTTTGAATGATGGATTATGTCTTCAGAGAATTTCTTTAAATATAAGCTCGACATACAGACATTCTTGTTATCAGCATCCACAACAAACGATGAAAAATAAAAACCATGCAGCTGTTTCGTTGACAGGTTTATTTAAAAAAAAAAAAATGTTATTTAAAAATTTTCGATTTTACATGAAATACTAAGGGATTTAATAACACCTAAAAATTATTATTTTTTTTTTAATTTACAAAACTTATCCTATAATTTCAAGAAATGTGGGTGGCGGAGGTAGCAATTTTTGAAGGAGTTGGGTTCTTAAAATCGATTTCTTTTTAGCAAAGGATGCAGGGCTCCAGTTTTACCATTTTGAAGCATGGTAACTATTGGAAATGATTCTTTGTAATTAATTCTATGAGCAGATTTGGATGCCGGTTTATACTCTTTTGTAAATGACCAAAATATATCCAACAGGATTTGAACCCTGCATAATCGATTCCGTAAGGCGTGACACAATCTATTAAGCAACACACTCACCCGATGATATTTAAAAGTAGTTTATCTTGTGGTGTGGTACGATCTGAACTAACAAATCTTTCATAGTTTCTTCTTACTGTAGCAGAATTACACTCTCTGGAGCAGGTGGATTTGGGTGCAGGCCACCCAGATCTACATCAGTGGTTCCCAACCGTTTCTATGCCTGGTACCCCTAGAAAAGTACATAATGTAAGGGGCATGACCTGGGTGGAAAAGTACCAGTTATTTCAATGACCTCTCTTTCTTGCATCCATCGATGATCAATCCCTCTCTCCTTCGTCCATCAATCTCTCTTCCCATCTCTCTCTCTCTCTCATCATTAGTGGGGGGGGGGGTATCAGTAATTTCGATAATTCCTGTGGAAAGTTTTACTTACTTTCTGTCATAGTTTACTCATTCGACATAGCTGATCCCATAGACTACAGCAATATCCATTAAGCCAATTAGACACACGCTTATCTATTTTATTATATGGATTCAAAAGATCCACGGAATTACGAGATGGGAAAGAGAGAAAAAGAAATCTGTAACTTCTTTTGAGTAGTTAACAAAACAAATGAAAGACAAAATTAGCAGGAAATTAGATGAAGTAATTAGGGTTGGAGGGGGGGGGCATACAATACCAATCTAGAATTTATATGTAAACAAGAAAATATTCAATATGCGTGTTTTGAAACTCACGTGTGACAGACCAACACATGGACAGAGGCTCTTATAGAGATGTGTAGATCGCTTTAAGTATGGCAGACTGACGAAAATGCAATGTCATCCTTAAGCCTGACAGACCAATGAAAAATGCAATGTCAAGTTTAAGCTATTAGGAGGGTATAAAATGGATCTTAGGTTTACCTTTGTCAGCCTCGTAACTCTTGCTTCCCTTATTTTGTCTTTTAGTACTCATATTCCAAGAGTGATGTTTCTGACAAAGGAGAGGGATTTGCTGTTTTCTGGGTCAGAATCTATCTATTCCATCTAACACTTATCGTTGATTAGATTTTGATCTTGAAGTAGTAATTTCTTTTTCTTTTTTTTAGCTCCTTACACCAAGTGGCTTCATACCTTGTCTGGAGCGATTTCCATTAAAAAAATTTTTTTTTTTTAAAGCCTGACAGACCAACTAAAATGTTATTTCAAGCTTAAGCATGACAGACCAACAGAGCATCTTATAGAGATAATTGGTTAATAAGAAGCATCCATTCAATCTGTACATTTAGCAATGAAGCTGCCATTTCAAACTTAAGACTGACAGCCTAATGGACAGAACCTCTTAGAGAAATGCTTAGATACACCTAAAAAACAACACTCGCAATTGTTAGTTTACTGCAATTTCTGTCTCGAAGACTTCTGATTAATCCAAAGAAAATATTATAGCAATTTAGTAATTATGAAGATTCGGCACACAATTAGACAGGTTCTAAAAGTAAAATATATGGAGTTTTAAAGGCACTTTGATTAACCCATGATTGTACAAACATTTTAGATATGTTCAAGCATCTATAAGAAGCTGTCCATTTGTTGTTCTGTCACGCTTAAGTTTGAGATATCATTTTCATCGCTAAACACACAGATTGAATAACTCATTTTTTTATGCATCTAGATCTTTGGTCCATTCGCCTTTGGAATTCCCTCCCTGCTCCCTTTTACCCGACCGTACCAATATGCAGAAATTTAAATGTAATTTGAACAGACATCTTGCTGCCTAACAAGTTGCATCCTATGAATTTGTCACCATCATAGTAGCTTCAGTGTCGATATGCTTTGTTTGGGGTGAAAAAAGTAAATAAAATAATTTTTTTTTTTTTTTTTTTTTTTAAGAAAAAAAAAAAAAAAAGCACTTCCGTAGCTCCGTCACGCTCGACATAGAACTTCCGTCACGCTCAAGCGAGACATAGAACTTCCGTCACGCTCAAGCGAGACATAGAACTTCCGTCACGCTCAAGCGAGACATAGAACTTCCGTCACGCTCAAGCGAGACATAGAACTTCCGTCACGCTCAAGCGAGACATAGAACTTCCGTCACGCTCAAGCGAGACATAGAACTTCCGTCACGCTCAAGCGAGACATAGAACTTCTGTTGTTCCATCACGCTTAAGTTTGAAATAGCGTTTCTGTTGCTAAATGCACGGATTGAATAGCCACATCTATTTTCTTATGTGTCTATGCATCTAGGAAAGATTCTGTACATCGTTCAGACTGTCATGATTAAGTTTGAAATAACATGCTATATCTCTCCGGCAGACAGTCGTCTGCCACACACAAGTTTCGAATAGCTTTTTCATTGCTAGGCATAGAGATTGGACACATCTTGCGAATATTCGTTCCCGTTTATTGCAACATCCATGAAAAGCATAATACCCCAAGGTCGGCCATCAGAAAGTATGCATCGCCTAAAGAAGATGAAGTGGAAACGTTAGCACAAACCGCATTTAATTTCATATCGTCATCTTTTGTGGCTAGTAAAACGGGATGGGGGGGGGGGGCTACACAAAAGTAAGTCGACACTAAATCCGATGCTGATGCAGAGATAGAGGTCGATTCTGTTTTTGGCAATTACGCAGAATTTCTTAGAGACGCAATAAACTGGTAGAAACATACTGAATATCAAAGATAGTAAATCTGCACATTGATATTTATCGCACCGACAGTGAGATTAAGACGCCAAATTCGTATTCACAACAGACGAAAAATAGCTTTCTACTATACTGATCATATCTATGTGATTGACATACGATCAACTAATTTACATACTGCTTTGCAAAAGAACGTCTTATTAATTAACTAATCGTTTTTATTGTTTTCATTTTAATATAACAGTTCTATTTACAAATATATTTTATATCGTGGATAAAAGGTTAGCATTTCGGGTGAAAATAGTCTTTCTGGTTGATTAACTTTTGGGAGTTGCGATTCTTAGTTTCCTGCATTTTTCCCGGGTAACATCGGTACACAAGTCCTGCACAACACATTAACAATAATAATATTGAAAGAAATTGACTACTCATAACGGTTACATTTTTTCATATAAAAAAAAAATTAAAATAAAAAATAAATAAAAAATTCTTAATTTTTTAAATGAAGAATAAAGGAAATATTCGAAATTCATGGGGCATTAATTTATTATTTAAGCTTTCAAGTTAATTCACCAAATCATAGGGAGGTGACGGTTGCCGAGTAGTTAACGACACGGACTGACAACCTGGGTGTACTAAGATCGAATCCAGTTCATTCCACAGAAATACTTTCACTTAGGATGTTGGCAACCTTTTAACATTGTCCCTCTTGTAAGTACGGGATTTCTTTCCAGAAAGAATTCTGACTAGAAATATATCGGGGAAACCAATGCCAACAATAGAATCATCTGATTCATACGAAATGAATAAAAACGAATCAAATCATAACAGAAATAAATAAATATGATGAAAGAAAAGTTAGGTTTACTTTCGTCAGCCTCGTAACTCGTTTCTCCTATTTTGTCTTATTTCTAACATTCATTTCATGAGCGATGTTTCTGACAAAGGAGGAAGAATTGCCGTTTTCTGAATTGAGCAAGTTGTACGCAGAGATTTTTAATCCTCTCATAGTATTCATCATCATTCAAATGTCGACTTATCCATCTCGTTAACTCTTATCCACAAGTGATTTTTGGCCTTTATAAGTGGTGACTCATTAGTAAAATAGAAGAAAAAATTTTTTTTAAGTAAAACCATGACTTTACTTCTGCGATCACTATTACGTTACTTATGTAAACACCATTAATCGCATTTTTTGTTGGATTTGAGGTGAAAAACTAATTAGTGGACTTTTTAGATATTTATGAAAAGGTTCTATTTTTGCTAATTTGGTGGTGGTGGTGGGTATCATATTTTAGTCTTTCTCGGGAATAAATCAGAGTTTTCCTGGGGTCACCAATGATGTAAATAACAATTAATCCAAACTTCTGGTGGATTTTGAGCTAAAACTAATGAAGGCAATTTTAGATGATTCCAAAAAATTATAATTTGGAGCTATTTTAGTGCATTTTAACTGGGGAACGAAACAATTTTTTTTTTACTGAAACACTATATCAGTACTTTAGAGTAAACGGTAGTTAAAAAAAAAAATTTAAAACAGAATTAAATAAATTTTTTATCTTAAATGAATTCATACATTATTTTTCAAAATTTGTGAATATATTTTCTCTATCTTCAAGGAAAGATTTCTATCTTGCATTTCCAAATAGTTTCATTCAGTTTTCCTTCATGTTATGCTATTTTATGAGTTGGAATGTATATATGGGCACCAGAAAATTGTTATATGGTCAATGTCCATATAGAAAAACTACAAATTCTTATACATCCCATCTACATACAATATACATTAAATTGAAACTGCTATTTGGATGATATATATGTAAGGATAAAAACTATTTTATGGTCAATGTTCATGTAAAGACACATTAAAAATTATTATATAGTCAATGTACATATGACATTATACAAATTGTTATATGGGTAATGTAATTATAGGGACACAATTAATTATACTGTCAATATACATACAATACAAAAGAAATCGTTATATGGTCGATGTACATATAAGGACATTACATTTGTATATGATTGATGATGTATATGTAAGGACAGAACATAGTTTTATCGTCAATGTAAAAACAATACAAATTGTTATACGGTCAATGTACATGCAATGGCTATATGCAAATTGATATATGGGCAATAGATAAAATGAAAATGAAAGTAAAAAGACTCTTGGCCAACGCCTTTTCGCTAGGAGCAAAGTGTAGTATCGGTTCTGATATTACGCTTCATTTTTTCTGTCTTCAGTCAGTGAAGGAGAAATCTTTCTAGACCGAGGCAATTTTAATGATTATCCCAATTCATTTTTGGGAGAGCTGGATATTTCCCCACATTAAAAACTGAACTTGTGTCTAACTGTCCTCGTGGGGAGGCAAGTAAATGGGGGTCTCTTGGGAAACGCCGGGAAGGTACAGCTATTCTTATACGCACAGACACACGTTCTTTCTCACACTCTACTGCGAGTAATAAGTATTGATTTTTAGATGTTGGTATGTTGCCTTATTATGTATTTGCAATACAGGGAGTTGGCAGAGACAGTAGCAGCAACAATGATAGTTGTAGTAGCAGTAGCGGTAGAAACCGGAGTCATGTGTACCCTAAGGTTTTTGTGAAAAGAGGAAGGGTTCAGAGACATGATGGAGATGTGATATTCAAATGATACATAGAAAGCACATGAATGTTGCAGTGGGCCTATGTCAGTTTTCTATCGTCATTAAAATTGAACTGTTAAAAGAAATAAAAGGTTTTACATTTTGTAAAACCTTTTATTTCTTTTAGAAAATTAAACATTCTTATAGTAGAAATGACAACTTATTAGGAGCAAAGTGTAGTATCTACTCTAATGCTACGCTTCACCTGCTCTGTGAAGGAGGTGTCCTAGACGGAGATAATTTTTATTTTTATTTTTTATTTTTGTACTAATCCAGAGTGTCCCTTTTTTGAGGGAGCTAGATTTTCTCCACAAAAACCCGACCTTATGGGGAGGCAAGTAAATAGGGACAATTTATCAATTTTTTGTTTTACAGCACACCAACCTTTTCAGGCCATTTTATAGCACATGGCAAGTTTTGTGGAATCGTCATTGAAGAAATTTAGAGATTGTGAATATTAGACTAGTGTACACTCTCCATCAAAAATAACTAGGAAAAAAACAATTATGCTTCAGTGTTCACACTAACAATCATAGAATTACATTAGTAATTTCATTTTTTCTATGTAAATTATCATTTCTGATGATCTAAAGAAAAAAATACACCTGTTGACTTTAGAGTAGAAGATTTCTTTCGAATTCATTTTGGACGACAGGGGTTGTCTGACTAACTATTTGCTTTCTCACTTCCCCTTACCACTTTAAATTGTTTCATCCGGGAGGGGGGGGGGGGGTAGAAAAATGCACATCTTTTACTCGATGTGTGACAGAACAAATTTATATTTCTTTATATGCAACTAAATACACATTGGTCTTTATTATAGAGTGGAGGATTGTATGATGATTTTTAGTCAAGTTTTGAACCAAAACTTTGGTTTTGAGAAGATCAGTTTGTTTTTTTTTTGCGTCGGTCACGCTTGAATTTGAAATAGGATTTTTATTGTTAAATGTGCAGATTGAACGTATTTTATCTTAAATGCGTCCAAGAATCTCGTGTTGGTATGAACACATCTTATATATAAAATATAAATCAGTATTTCCTCTATTTCTTTGACCGGAATAGCTTTAATAACAAAAAGGTAGATAAGAAAAATATATTTTCTCAGGGATTTTATGCCAATTAGTGTTTTAAGATACATTTTTTTTTTTTTTTTTTAATCTTTGTTACCACAATTAAAAAAAAAAAAAAAAAAAAAAAAAAAAAAAAAAAAAAAAAAAAATTTCTGCATGCATAGCATCAGGCGGAACTTCCACAAACAAAGCTCCTTCGCAAAGGCTTCCCCTCTATGGAACATGTTACCACGGAACTGCTTCTTTACAGATTACAACATGGTCATCTTCAAATCGAATGTCAGATTCCTGTTAGGAACCATCCCCACTTGATCCATCCTAATCCTCTAAGGTTCATCTTTCAACTGAGATTTCATCTCATTAACCCTTATCCTCGAGTGGCTTTTGGCCCTGATAAGTGATTCTTTGGTAGAAATTAAATTAAAAATTAAAAAAAAAACAAAAAAACGCTTTCAATATTTAGTCGTGCTGGGTATTTCTTTTTATAAATAGTCATACATAAAAGGAAGTTGGAGTTTCCACTCTCACACACATTCCATTCAAATACACAGAGAAGACTTTCTTCAATAGAGATCTAAGCTGACTTATATTCACTATATAAATTACTTTTGGCATGATTTCAATATCTGCATCTTTTATGTAAATGACATTAAAGCAACGTTATTATTTATCTGCATTCAACCATTTCCTTTATATTTGTCCAACCTCCCCTTAAAGGTTTTTGTCATTAAATATATATGTAAGTTTCATTTTTTATTCTAAATTAAGTTTGACATAAGGCCAGATTTTGTGAGCTTCCAATAAGAATTAGCTACACTATCTAGCCTCGAGATGGGTATGCTTCCGACTGCATAACGTGTAGGTGTGGAAATTTTTAAGCCTTTCCATTCCTGCACAATTTACATTCCAGTGGAATTTTCCCTTCAAATAACCACAAAAGAACCTGGGAGATTTCACTTTTATTGATTCCGACGTTTTGTCTTTGAAAAATTGTCAGGTGGAAATAGTTATTCAAGAATTTTTTTAATTTTTTTTTTTTCTTTTATTAAAAAAATTTTTTTTTTTTGCATAATTACCTCTGATATAATACATGTGTCCGTTTCAATATTTACATGTATAAATAGCTATTCTTTTGAGTGTACTGTAAACACTCATTGAAGTAATTTGGTAGATTTTCAAACGAATGGAGACATTAATATTGTTTGTAATGTAAACAAAACTCCAACTGTTTTTTTCCAAGTGAATTTCATTCTAGAAGTTGTAGGTAATTTGAAAAACAAAATTAGAGGAATCTGGAGGGTTTTTTTTATGCAATGTTTACAAAAGATATGTACTTTGTGTAAGTAGAGTAAATTATTTATTTGTCTATGTATACCGGGTGATTCATAAGTCACTTAGCTATTTAAAATGATTACCATATGAAGCACAAGCATACTATGAACTTTTGATGATTGTTATCTTACTCTCTAATTACTGCTATTTGTTATTTTAAATGTGTTCGTTTATATATTTGTTTCTATAAATTTGTGTAAATCATATGTGCTTTTTTTTCAGGCAGTATGTCATTTACAATTGAAGAGCGATTTTTGATTGTTATTCATATGGCCAAATTTGATGAATCTCCCACACTTGTTGAAAGGCAATGACGACCTCAAATCAAAAATCACTGCCGAGTTTGTTAAAATTAATCAATCAAATATGCTACAAAGAATCGTAAATTCCTTGCAAAAAAAAAAAAAAAAAAAAAATGTAGCTATGCATGCAGAACCAAGGTGGAAATTTTGAAAATTGGTTGTAATTTTAAACTCCCATAAATGAATTTGTTGAATAAACTTTGTTTTTTATTACCGTATTTTTAAACTTTAGAATTTCAAAAATAAATAGCTAAGTGACTTATGAATCACCCTGTATATCTAATTTGTAGTGGCAAAATATGTTTATGTTGCTATGTGTATCTGTTTGCCATGCGACATCATAGCAAGCATCAGCAGAAGCTAACTTGAAGTATTAGTATTGTTTGTAAACAAGACGGTAACTATTTTTTTGTTGTCCCAAGTGACTTCAATTATAAAACTTGTAGGTAAGCTGAGAAAAATAAAGCAAGTAACATTTAACAGTATGGCCACACTTTTATATAAATAAGTAAAAATTTACTACCACACAGAGAGAGCGACAGACAGACAGAGACACAGAAAGAGAGAGAAACAGAGACAGACAGACAGACAGAGAAAGAGAGAGAAAGAGAGAGAAACAGAGACAGACAGAGAAAGAGAGAGAGACAGACAGACAGACAGAGAAAGAGAGAGAGACAGACAGACAGACAGAGAAAGAGAGAGAAAAAGAGACAGACAGACAGACAGACAAAGAGAGAGAAACAGAGACAGACAGACAGACACAGAAAGAGAGAGAAACAGACAGACAGACAGAGAAAGAGAGAGAAACAGACAGACAGACAGAGAAAGAGAGAAGGAGAGAAACAGACAGACAAAGAGAGAGAGACAGACAGACAAAGAGAGAGAGACAGACAGACAAAGAGAGAGAGACAGACAGACAAAGAGAGAGAGAGGGAAACAGACAAAGAGAGAGAGAGGGAAACAGAGACAGACAGACAGAGAAAGAAAGAGAGAGAGAAAGAGAGACAGAGAAAGAAAGAGAGAGAGAAACAGAGACAGACAGAGAAAGAAAGAGAGAGAGAGAGAAAGAGAGAAAGAGAGACAGAGAAAGAAAGAGAGAGAGAAACAGAGACAGACAGAGAAAGAAAGAGAGAGAAACAGAGACAGACAGAGAAAGAAAGAGAGAGAAACAGAGACAGACAGAGAAAGAAAGAGAGAGAAACAGAGACAGACAGAGAAAGAAAGAGAGAAACAGAGACAGACAGAGAAAGAAAGAGAGAGAAACAGAGACAGACAGAGAAAGAAAGAGAGAGAAACAGAGACAGACAGAGAAAGAAAGAGAGAGAAACAGAGACAGACAGAGAAAGAAAGAGAGAGAAACAGAGACAGACAGAGAAAGAAAGAGAGAGAAACAGAGACAGACAGAGAAAGAAAGAGAGAGAAACAGAGACAGACAGAGAAAGAAAGAGAGAGAAACAGAGACAGACAGAGAAAGAAAGAGAGAGAAACAGAGACAGACAGAGAAAGAAAGAGAGAGAAACAGAGACAGACAGAGAAAGAAAGAGAGAGAAACAGAGACAGACAGAGAAAGAAAGAGAGAGAAACAGAGACAGACAGAGAAAGAAAGAGAGAGAGCGACAGACAGAGAAAGAAAGAGAGAGAGCGACAGACAGAGAAAGAAAGAGAGAGAGCGACAGACAGAGAAAGAAAGAGAGAGAGCGACAGACAGAGAAAGAAAGAGAGAGAGCGACAGACAGAGAAAGAAAGAGAGAGAGCGACAGACAGAGAAAGAAAGAGAGAGAGCGACAGACAGAGAAAGAAAGAGAGAGCGACAGACAGAGAAAGAAAGAGAGAGAGAGCGACAGACAGAGAAAGAAAGAGAGAGAGCGACAGACAGAGAAAGAAAGAGAGAGAGCGACAGACAGAGAAAGAAAGAGAGAGAGCGACAGACAGACACAGAAAGAGAGAGAGCGAGCGACAGACAGACACAGAAAGAGAGAGAGAGCGACAGACAGACACAGAAAGAGAGAGAGCGACAGACAGACACAGAAAGAGAGAGAGCGACAGACAGACACAGAAAGAGAGAGAGCGACAGACAGACACAGAAAGAGAGAGAGCGACAGACAGACAGACACAGAAAGAGAGAGAGCGACAGACAGACAGACACAGAAAGAGAGAGAGCGACAGACAGACAGACACAGAAAGAGAGAGAGCGACAGACAGACAGACACAGAAAGAGAGAGAGCGACAGACAGACAGACACAGAAAGCGACAGACAGACAGACACAGAAAGAGAGAGAGCGACAGAGACAGACACAGAAAGAGAGAGAGCGACAGACAGACAGACACAGAAAGAGAGAGAGCGACAGACAGACAGACACAGAAAGAGAGAGAGCGACAGACAGACAGACACAGAAAGAGAGAGAGCGACAGACAGACAGACACAGAAAGAGAGAGAGCGACAGACAGACAGACACAGAAAGAGAGAGAGCGACAGACAGACAGACACAGAAAGAGAGAGAGCGACAGACAGACAGACACAGAAAGAGAGAGAGCGACAGACAGACAGACACAGAAAGAGAGAGAGCGACAGACAGACAGACACAGAAAGAGGGAGAGCGACAGACAGACAGACACAGAAAGAGAGAGAGCGACAGACAGACAGACACAGAAAGAGAGAGAGCGACAGACAGACACAGAAAGAGAGAGAGAGCGACAGACAGACACAGAAAGAGAGAGAGAGCGACAGACAGACACAGAAAGAGAGAGAGAGCGACAGACAGACACAGAAAGAGAGAGAGCGACAGACAGACACAGAAAGAGAGAGAGCGACAGACAGACACAGAAAGAGAGAGAGCGACAGACAGACACAGAAAGAGAGAGAGCGACAGACAGACACAGAAAGAGAGAGAGCGACAGACAGACACAGAAAGAGAGAGAGCGACAGACAGACACAGAAAGAGAGAGAGCGACAGACAGACACAGAAAGAGAGAGAGCGACAGACAGACACAGAAAGAGAGAGAGCGACAGACAGACACAGAAAGAGAGAGAGAGAGAGAGCGACAGAGAGAAAGAGAGAGAGAGAGAGAGACACACACAGGAAGAGAGAGAAAGATGACGCTGATGTTAAGCCCTTATTTAAAAATCAATAAAAGCACATTGGATGTTGTAGAGTTGATCACTCCCCCCACCCTACTAAGGACTCCCTTATATGGAAATCCTATTCCCAATCGATCTCTAAATATTTAAAAGCCCCTTTCTGCTATTTACAAATTCTCTTTGGAAAAAAAAAAAAAGTAAATATTTTTCAGGCCGAGAAAAGATATGATTTTTGCTAAAAAAATGTGAATTAAAATTAAAACTTTTTTATTGCAACAAAAATAAAAGCTAATAAAAGCCGGTGGTTCATTTTAATAAATTAACTTGTGTCAACTATCACCCAAGAAGATTTGAGTTGTCTTTTGCCAAATCCGGACTACATCTCGAATGACTACCACAACATGCTGCACAATTTTCAACATCTGACCTGATGCTCTCCAGATACTGTCATCTAAGACCATAGCTCTAAGGGACAGAGCTATCACTTGTCAGATCTCATTACACTTAACATACATCAAAATGCAAACTTGTTCTGTTCAGGGAATTAATGTTACCCGTCCTGGGACAGATATTCTTCTAGTGTGTATATATCTTTATAAAGTTAGGTATGATTATATATTTGTATGTACAGGATTCACTCCTAAACTAAGTAACCGATAATTATGAATTGTTGAACAGCTGCTAGGTGTAAGGGGTTCCAATGTGGGCTATATTTAAGATAATTTAGTTTTATGAACAGGGGGCTGAAGCCCTTTGTGAAATTTTAACAATAGGGATTAGACACCAATTAATAAATATTCAGTTTCCTTGGGTATTTTAAAGGGGTTGTAGGGGCATAATATGGCCACAACCTCCCTTTTGAAAATTAAAATATTTCAGATTTGCATTGAATTTGATCCATAGTTATTAGACACCAATTAAGTAAGATTACCTGAATTTCAATTTCTGAAGACCCCCTATAAGCTTAACCCTTAAATTTTAGACATTTTCTATAATCAAAATCATGTAATGGATTTAAAACAAAATTGGAATAAGGATTCTAGACATAAGGTTTAGTGGCATTATATCTTGATACTAATTTCCATAAGATAACAAAAGTGATGCAACTGAATTAACTGTACCCATCCCAGGACGGGTATTCTTCTAATATATATATTCGATTCAGACTCTCCCAATTATTGAAATCTTTAGCTTGAAAAGAATAGCGAATATGTATTTTTTTTTTTTAAATAATATCCGAAGTTTGTATTTCTTTAAATCTGAAATTCATTTGATAAAATTCTGGCTTTGTTTTTTTTTTTAAATGTCTTGTTTGTGTTGACAATGAGGAAACGGCTGTAATGTTTTAAGATAAACACTGATTTGACTTTTTATAAGTTTTTTTTGTGGAAAATATCTCTCATATATATATATACACACACACACACATTAAAAATAACAACTTAATTATACCTTTTTTATTTTCGATTTTTCTAAATGTTGCTACCTAAATACACACAATTCAAATCGAAAAAATAAATGGTATAATTAAGCAGAGAATTGTTATTTTTAACAATGTTTGCTTAAATTTTAAAAAAAATGCTGCCTAAATACACACATTTTAGATAGATCCTAAAGAAGTAAATATTTCTTCAGCCTGTCAGAGAAGACAGAAGATAAGGTTGTAAGCCAAGCTATTACAAGTGATTGTCAGAAACAAAAATCTTCAAAAGAAATAATGCACACCACCTATTGAATATTGTGAGGCCTGTTCAAAATTACTATGGGTATTCCCAACACGGATATAATCGCATGTGGTGAAATTAACATAGGAGGCTGCTATATGAATAGGTTTAACGTATCCGCTGCCAATGCTGTAGCAACAACGCAGCGACAATAACAAAGGGAGTAATAGTAGCAGCAGTCAAGTTAGATTATTAATGAAATAATTGTAAAGAGCCTTTTGTCTATTGAAGTCGTTCACAACATGTGCTCACGGCGAACAAGACTGAAAGAATAACATGATTGCTGAAATTACAATATAAGTAGGTATAATTAACGAAGAAACAAATGGTGATGTGAAAACTTGCCCAGTTGTGAAGAAAAAAAAAAAAAAAAAAGAAACCAATATGGAATTTGGGTTCTTTGGCACCAGAGACGCATGAAACAAATTAAGCTTTGCCTTTGATTTGGGAATATAAATTAACCATTTGCTTGAACATTTAAGTTAATAAGCTACAAATTAATTTTGGTGTTTTTTTAGGAGAGAACCCATATCGACCCGAATGCTGATTGCGATTTATGGAACAAACCAGAAGTGGACGAAGTAGTTTACGATTTGAAATCCGTGAAAAAAAATGTAAAAAAAAAAAAAGGCAGACGACACTAAAAACATACGAATGCAACAGGTTTAGGGTTTAAAAAATGTTTAACCCCCCAAAATAAAATAAACTTATTAAAAAATAAAAATAAAATAAAAGTAAAGAAATAAAATTGATTCACCGATTTAAAGATTGAATAAAATTATTAAACCCTATCTTAACGGTGTGTGTGGTGGGTGGGGATTTAACCCTAACCTTAAGTCAGAAAAAATGAAAAAGTTCAGTACTAATTGACTGTTCAGTGATTGCATTTTTTTTTTTTTTTTTTTTTTTTTTTTTTTTTTTTTTTACATTTAGCAGGTTATTTTCAGCATCTTGGAGAAAAACCAGAGTTTTCCTGCGATCACAGACTTCGACTTGAATCATGCAAAAAACCATTAATCAGAACTTTTGTTGGATTTGGGCCAAAAAACTATTAATGAGTGGACTTTAGATATTTACGATAAGGTTTAATTTCAACATTTTTCAGAGGCAAACCAGAGTTTTCCTGGGGTCACCAAGCAGGGTTGCGGAGACTGAAGTTTTGGAAGAAATTAGAGTCGGACTCATAAGTATAGTCGGAATCAGATTTTTTCCTTGGCCTTTTGGCTAGGAACAAAGTGTATCTGTTCTGATACTACTATTCATCTTTTCTGTCCTCGGCCAGTAAGGAAGAAATCCTTCTAGACTATGGAAATCCAGAATGCCCCTTTTTGGAGAGCTGGACCCCCACCCCCACACACAATAAAAACCTAACTTGTCTAACTCTGCCCTCATGGGGAGGCAAGCAAATAGTCTGAATACTGGAAGACTTTAATAGTCAAAATCAGAATTTTGGGAATCCTAGGAGTCAGAGTCGGACCTTATATCTTCCAACTTCACAGCCTTAGTCACCAGCACTTGTTTGTTGTAAATAAACATTGGATTTTAAACAAAAACTAATTAAATAAATTTTTGATATTTACAAAAATTGATCAAATTTGGCGCCTTGGAAGGTCAAGTCACAGTTCATCTATTATGCTTACTTTTCAAAGAGTATTTTTACCGCTTAACATGCAGATTGGATAAACATATACTTAATACTCGTTTTGTTTTTAAAAAGGTGTATGAGTCGGCCTTTTAGCTATGATAAAAGTGTAGCATCTGTTGGGATATTCTTAGAGTAAATATGGTATTGTGGTGACTGCTGAAGTTAAAATGATGGATAAATGGTGAAAGAGAAAGAAACAGTGCTTGGGCGAATAGGTCACTGAGTTTACTCTTTTGGATTTTGATAATATGCACTTTAATGTGAAATTAATTTTAACGTTTTTTACCGACGTATTTGCCAATGGATCTTTTGTGATTTTTGTTTTGTTTCTGGTGGAATTTGTAACCTGTTTTGGGACACTGTTGGTTTGATTTTTTATTGGGAACATGAAAACTTTGTTCTGATGATAGTCTTGTGTTTTTAAAAAAAAATTATGTTTCATTGAATGACTTAAAATAAACACTGTCTTGAAACAGCTGTAAACAATTATAATACTGTTGTGTATGTTCTTTATTGGAACTTGATTTGAAAAATGATTTAAATCCTCAAAATACATATAGTTAAGAGTAGGATAAACAGAAGATGACCACCGACCTCCAAACTCCCCACATTTTTGTTGGCCTTGTGCTAAATTTGTAAAATTGTACTCATTTCATTTTTGAACATAAAGAATTGCAAGTGTAGCATTTGCTCTATCCAGGGTTGTGGAGTCAGAGGTTTTGGAAGGAGTCGGAGTCAGACTCGTAAGAATGATTTTAATCTGACTCAGATTATTACTGAATATTGGAAGACTTTAAAATAAGGAGTCGGAAATTTGGGGGAATCCTAGGAGTCGGAAATTTGGGGGAATCCTAGGAGTCGGAAATTTGGGGGAATCCTAGGAGTCGGAAATTTGGGGGAATCCTAGGAGTCGGAAATTTGGGGGAATCCTAGGAGTCGGAAATTTGGGGGAATCCTAGGAGTCGGAAATTTGGGGGAATCCTAGGAGTCGGAAATTTGGGGGAATCCTAGGAGTCGGAAATTTGGGGGAATCCTAGGAGTCGGAAATTTGGGGGAATCCTAGGAGTCGGAAATTTGGGGGAATCCTAGGAGTCGGAAATTTGGGGGAATCCTAGGAGTCGGAAATTTGGGGGAATCCTAGGAGTCGGAAATTTGGGGGAATCCTAGGAGTCGGAGTCGAACCTTATACCTACCGACTCCTCAATCACAGTAACATAAATCAGCTTAGACTTATGGTAATTGTAATTTTTGATCCGAAGCCAGAGTGCCCCTTTTTGTAGAACTGCATCTTCCTCACATTAAAAACTGACCTTGTGTCTAACTTTGCCCTCGTGGGGAGGCAAGAGAAAAAAAAGAAAAAAAAAAAGAAAAGAGAGAAGCGCATGAAAGCTTTTAAGAACTTTTAAAATCATGAGAGAGAGAGAGAGAGAAAGAGAGAGAGAATAGGCTAAGATTAGCGATCATCTTCCAGAAATATTTAGTAATAATAGGTATCTAATTAATCACTAATTAGTACAACATCTGATCTTTTTTTTTAGACTTTAATACAAAAATAAACAATAGAATTCGTTTTAAATTCAGGATTAAAAGAAGGAAACGTTTATCTAAATTGATTAAACAGATTAAACCATTGTTAATCTTAGTGCCAAGGTCATAACACTCATCATTGTCATTGATTTAATGTCTTTACTTGTCGCAAGCATTAGAGGTTTTTGGGGAGTCGCTTTGAAAGCATGTTCGTTTCAGGGATAAGATTTTTGTTTCTTTATTAATCTTATTTTTGCTAATAGTAATGAGTTACCACTTATCAAGGCTAAAAGTCACTTGAAGATAAGGGTTTATGTGATGGATTATGAGAGGATAGAAAATGATGAATAGACTGGACAAAATTTGATCACTTGTGGAGACGGTTTGCGACAAGTATTTGTTGAGATTGGATTTAAGATGAGATTGTCGGTTGGATGATGATCAATACTATGAGAGGATTGGGAATGATGGTTCAGATGGGCAGAACTTTATTACTTAAGAGGAGGACGGCTCGACAGGTATTTGTTTACATTTAACTTGAAAACAACTGTTGTAGTCATGTACGCAGCTGAACGATATGGTGTTCCACAGATGGGAAGTTCATGGAAAGAAACTCAGTTCATGGAAGTTCTGTTTGGTTTTAGGTGCACAGAGGATGACAGTTTGATTACTTATAAGGACGGTATGTGACAAGTATTTGTATACATTGGATTTGAAGACGACCATGTTGTAATCTACAGGAAAGCAGTCCTATGATAACATGTTCCACAAATAGGAAGTTCTTGGAAAGAAATTCTGTTCATTTAAGTTCTGTTTGGTTTTAGGTGCACAGAGGAAGACAGGAAAGTTGAATGGAATGAACAAAGTTTGATTACTTATAGGGACGGTATATGACAAGTATTTGTAGACGACCATGTTCCACAGATAAGTTCTTGGAAAGAAATTCTGTTCATAGAAACTATGTTTGCTTTTAGACCAATGGAGGAGGAAAGTTCTTTTTAGTTGTGGTAGAGAGTAGAGTTCTTACTGTGAATGTCTTACAAGGAGGAATCAGAGATTAAAGCTCAGTCGAGCACTTTCCATGAAAATAGAGTAAAGACAGACTAGCAAGGTCTGTTCTGTGAAAAATGGGTTGTAGAGAACACTAGATTTATTTATTTTTAAACATTTCCTTTATAAAATAAGATGCGGCACAAAGCCGAAATTGGGTGGGGTAGATGAGGATTGGCTGTTATCTTGGTATATTCTTTAAACTAGTTTCAGTCACCAAAATACCGCATTCACTATGGGTAAAACCTATTTAGCATTATCCCCAATGGTTTGACGTTTTTTTATTTACAAAAATATATGTACAAATTCATCGGTTGGGGGATGGGGAGTGCTAAAAAATTAACAGATTGCTGAAAAATAAAATGCTAAATGTGATGGTTAGTAGGACCCTCCCAAATCTATCTAGGTATGAGCTGCTCACTGTTTTCCGGGTTGGTTCAAGAGACGAAAACAAAAAATCGATTTCGTACCGTGTCAAGGTAAGAATGAGTGTTAAAAATATGTAAAGTTTTCCAATATTCAGTAATAATCGGAGTCGTATGTTTTAATCTGACTGACTCCTAGTATTCTTACGAGTCCAACTCAGACTCCTTTGAAATGCTCTTACTCTGCAACCCTAGTGCTAATTGCAAATATCTGCAAAGGAAAGAAGGCTGAAGGTGTTGACATAAGTACAGTATATATGCATTGTCGTTTATAAATGCCACACAAGAACGTAAAGTAGTAAGAAACACAGTTATTTGTTGGCAAGCGTGTCAGGAAGTCATGATTTTATAATAGGCAAATCTACACTCGAGTTGTCAACCCGGAGAGGCAAATTTTATTGGGCTTAACTTTGGTTCACTACAAACAATTATTTATACAATTTGGCTCATAATCTTTGCCACAGTCATACAGACCGCATTTAAAGGAGTGTCTAGACTTCATTGAATGATAGCTTTTTTTGCTTTTTTTAAAAATGGAGGTAAAAAGCAGTGTTAGATCAGATTACATAACTTGCATTTAATCGCAAGCAGGTCAGAAAATTATCGAATATATATATTTTTTTAAACTAATGAGTCACCACTTAAAAAGTCCAAAAGCCACTCGAGGATAATGTTAGATAGCGACTGGGGTGCCGGAGGGAGGGTGCCCTAAAAAATGGGGGTGGGGCCTAAAAGGGAAGTCGATAAATCATGCGATTTCTGCCAGAGAGCGGTTCTTTCCCTTAGCCTGCCGATAACCGATCCGAAACGTGGCTGTCCCAGCCAGCCCTGGCAGTGTAAAAAAATGTGATGAAACACGTATGGTCTTAAAGAGGGGGAAAATATCCAATCGTGCGAGGCACAAAAAAAGTCATAACTTCCTTATTTTTAGTCAGATTTTAAAAAAATTTAAGATTCTTTCTTAGATCATTAAAAGTATGTCATTAATGAGATATTTTAATCAATTTAAATTTTTTCACGTGTATTACTATTCTAAACCTGCTATGACGGCAGAAATAACTGTCCTTATGGAGGGCACCGGAAGATCTCAATATCAACAAAGAGGCGTGTCTACCAATCTGTCCTTTGGTCAATCCTCTTCTATGGCTGCAAGACGTGACCAGCGAGGGTGGTCGATCAACGAAAATTGGAAATCTTTGACAATAACTGATTCTGCTGCATTTTTGCATTAACAGCAGGCTGACAGTGTCCCAACTGCTGCTCTCCACCAACACCTCAATCTAAAGATTATGCCGTCAGTCTTGATGGTTTTGGCATGTAGATCGTCACCCAGAGGGAGAATTAATTTGCAACTTAATCCTACCTCTCTGCCTGAGTGGTGCAAGCGTATTCATGCACAGCTGAGAACCTGGAGATCAACCATCAACAAGAACTTGACTGAGCTTTCAAATTCACAGGTGGGTGACTTGATGGTGGAATCATGATCGGTTAGCCATCTTGTGCAATCTTGATCAGGACCGCCGTGCATGAGCCACTATTGTTTGGGATGTGGTGTAGACCGCCAGGGAAGAAGCCGGCTCAACCCAACGTAGGTGAATGCCATTACAACATTTTTATCAACGTATACAACTATTAATGCATCGCTTTCGTAATTGTAAACAAATATGTGGTTACTTAATTGATTATTTAAATATCTATTAAAATAAACTTTTTTTACAGGTATAGAATTTTGAGAGATGATAACCAGGTTAAGTACAAAGTTTATTTAGATGACAAAGATGTTGAGGTTGTTCAGAAGTTTTGTTACCTCGGTGATACCATTGGAGTACAGGGAGGAGCAGATGATAGTATGATTTCAAGGGTTAGGAGTTAGAGTAAGTTCAGGGAACTTCTGACAATACTAATATACAGATCATTACCACTGTTGACCAAGGGAAAAGTCTATCAAGAATGTGTATGTAGTGTAATGTACGGAAGTGAAACCTGGCCAATGAGGATTGAGGATATGCATTGCATGGAGAGAAAATATACGAGAATGGATGTGTAATGTGAGTCTTAAAGGCAGGCTGATGACCTCAGAGTAAGATTAAATCTGGACAGTATAGAGAGATATGCGCAGAACATGAGACTGTGATGGTATGACTATGTTGAAAGAATGGATGAGAGATCTTGGGGTAGTAGATGTAGAACAGTTGAGGTAGAAGGGTCAGTTGGCAGGGAAAGACCAACGAAAACATGGGAGGAAGTGATAAGTATGGACTTAAGAGAAAGAGGAACAAATAAAGACCTGACAAGAGATAGGCTAATTTAGAAGTCAGTTTTTAAAAGCTGTCCAACACATGCCAACATATAAGACGGATATTAACCCGAATGTGATGAAGTATTCATGTCTCCCAGTTGCCCACCCAACCCAACGATCTCTTCTCCTCCCTATCTCTTGACAGGATTTTTTTTTTTTTTTTTTTTACTCACATGGTTACAAGATTGACCTCCTCCTGGACTATGCTATTTCACTTTCTATTCTTTCTACAATCGCCACTCTTTTTCTAATCTCCTTTCTCGTCTCTTGCTTTCTGTCTGGTTTAAAGATCCGTGACATGCTATGTACGGGGGACCATTTACAAGTACGTTTTTATAGACACCTCCACCGATATTGAAAGTAGTAGAGAACCTTTTATATATATATATATATATATATATATATATATATATATATATATATATGCTAGGATCTTACCGACCTTAGTGCATAGTAGTTATTACAACGGAAGAGAACTGACTTCATATAACTATGAGAACTGATAACAGAATGAAGAAGTCTGTGCCTTTCATACAACATAGGTAATACCTGCTAAAGTAATTATGTATACAGCATATGGGAGAGAGAGAGAGAGAGAGAGAGAGAGAGAGCAGCCATTTTCAAATAATGTTATCTACTTCACTGTGTATATTTCACTTTTTTTAATTCTTCCTCCCACCCCTCCATTTTTTTTATTGTCCTTTCGATTCTTTCTTGTTTTCTATCTGGTTTAAAGGTATGCGACATGCAACAACGTATGTGTCCCATTTATCAGTGGTAAGACTTTAGTTAGAATTCTGGTATCGTGATGGCCCAAGTGCATATTACAAGAGAGAAGCGCCCGTGTATAACCGGGGATGGGGGGCGGCTGATAAGAGTAGGGAGAAAAAGTTTGTGCCATTTAACATACGTAATTACTTTAGCAGGTATTATGCTATGTAGACAACATATATGGGAGATGGAAGCCATTTCAGATTCATGTTATCTGTTTGATAAGACAAGGTTGAGTCATTAATAGGTACTTGCCACATAGAAAAACCGGCAAAGTTGTACTATTAACACCAGTTTCTACTTCATTTATATTTGTTTGTTTCAAATCAGTCCGACAGTGGCTTTGTTGCCGTTGGCCTGAGGTATACTTCTGTTCAGTCCTAGGAGGGCCACCCTCCCAGGCATTGCCTTCTCTCAGAGATAGAGGCTAGTTTATTGCTAATTGCCTGAGGTGCCCCTACTAATTAATGCCGACAGGGCAGCTCAGGCATTTTTTGTCAGCCGGAGTGCGCTTATCCTAGTGTGTTGGCTTCTCAAGACCACACCTGCCATTGTGTCTAACCTCCTGGCGAGGAGGTAAATAATGTTTGGGTTTTTTTTCTAGTTTTGTTTAATGATTTGAACTAATCTCTTCCTTTTTCTCCTACTAATGTATCACCACTTATCAAGGTTAGAAGCAACTCAAGGATAATGATTGATGAATCTTATGAGAGGAATACTTGTGGGGACGGTTCATAACAGGAATCTGTTTATATTGGATTTGAAGACGACCATGTTATAATCTGCAGGGAAGCAGTCTCGTGGTAATGTTTTACAGACAGGAAACCCTTGCAAAAAAGCTCTGTTTGGGGAAATTTCAGCCAACGCTAACCACATGGAAGAAAAAGGAAAGTTTTATTTTCGTTTTGGTAATAAAACGAAATTTTGGTATGAATGTCTTACAAGGAGGAATCAGAGATTGAAGCTCAGTCAAGCACCTTCTATGGAAACAACGATAGAGTAGAGAGAGACTAGCAACATCTCTTCTGTGAGAAGGGGGCTGTAAGAAGCAGAACCTCTAAATTTCGGAGTCAATTCTGAACTGTCTAGGCAACAAAGAGTGTCCTTTGTGGCGCCTTCCTTGATGTGGCAGCAGTACGCTATTTTAGGACATATCCGACTCAAATAGGTAGAGGATTGCATCAGGAGTCAGGTTCTTTCTGGAACGGTAGAATGATCCATTTTACCAGTTGGAAATTGTTACAGAAAAAAAAAAAAAAAAATTGACAAATTTTTATTTTTTTATTTTTTATTTATTTTTTTACTATTAAGTCAACACTTATCAAGTTTATGACAAGTATTTGTTGACATTGGACTTGAAGACGGGCATGTCTGCAGGGACGCCATCTTGTGATAATGTTTTCCACAGATGGGAAGTTCTTGGAAAGAAACTGTTCATGGAAATGTTCATGATGCTAGGCACACAGGAAGAAAGGAAAGTTATTTTCAGTTGTGTTAATAGGAACTTATCAAAACAAGAGTCTTCTTCCTCAAAGAGAGAACAATTCACTTTGACTGGGGCAAAACAACAATCCGGGAATTTGTTTGATGGTGAAAGGAGAGTTGGAGAGATTGTTTAAATTTAAATAAATTGATCCCCCATGATCACTTTTGAATGATGTTACCAAAAATTAGGCCCCTTTTACTAAGGAGGGGGGGGGGGGAGCTATAACCCCCTCATTTCTTAATAAAAGGGAGATCATTTTGGAGGCATTCATTCTTATCAAATATCTGCCATAGGAGAGATTAATTTATGCTAAATTTAAACAGACAATTACCACCTAAAAATTAAACAAAGATGTTTTGTTTTTTTTTAAGTACTTTCTGACAGGTTTGAATGCAAAACACTAGAAAAAAAAATTAAATTTTTTTTTTTAAATGCAAAAGAAAAGAAAAGGACAAAAGAAAAAAAAGAGCAACAAAAAAAAAAGAAAAGGGCAAAAGAAAAAAGAAAAGGACAAGAAAAAAGAAAAGGACAAAAGAAAAAAAAGAAAAGGACAAAAGAAAAAAAAGAAAAGGACAAAAAGAAAAAAAAGAAAAGGACAAAAAGAAAAAAAAGAAAAGGACAACAAAAAATCAATTTCTATATGAAATAAAAACAGTAAATATTTAGCAAAAAATCCTGCCAATCAGGTTTCTTTCATATGAGAAGGAAGAGTGACCTGCTTTGGTCAGCATGAAATTAAAGAAATGTCTTTCTAAATAACAAAGCGTTTGTTTTTTTTGTTTTTTTTATGGTAGGTCATAACTATTTTACATATTTTTATGGCAGAAAAAAATCATGTAAAGATAACTTTATTATGCTCGGTTGAGGAAAAAGTTAGTGCGCGATTGTTAAAATAGTTAACTGGTCTGAAAGTTGTCACATCCACCTTATTCAGTCCAGGTTTTGCTCATCTGACTGATTTATTCCGATCAATACAGCACTTTATGAAGGTAATAACCGATTTGAATCTTACAATGAAGTCGAAGAAGCCTGTCAACTATTTTTTTTTTTCATTCAAAGTTGATTGGTACTTTGACCAAATTCGAAAGTTTGCAGGTCATTGACAGAAGGTCGTGGACAACGATTTCGGATAGTTGTTATATATATATATATATATATAATTTAAAAGGAAACATTTATTTATCTATGAAACGGGGTGGGTGAGAAGAAAAAAAAAGAAAACTAATCAAATTTTCCATACAGCCTTATCGTCTGACCCTTTTAAGAGGAAACGTCAGAATGATAATTTAAAAACTAAGAAAATCGAATAAGAAATGAGGAGGAAATTGTTTAAGTTGGAGAAATCAATTGAGAGAGAAAAAAAAGGGGGGGTAAATCTCTCAACGTTATGGGGGATTTGAATTGTGGAAGATCTCCAACTAATATTTCAAAATCTTTTGTCTACACAGACTAGGTCGAGAATTTTTAATAACTAACACCTCAATAACATTGAGACGATAGTTCGACCTAGCACTAGAAGCACAAAATATATATATTTTATTTTTACTTCTAATGTAACTTTTATTCAGATAATTATAGAAATAAAACGATACAAACTTAAAAGGGGGAAAAAGGAACTGAAATTTAAGTTTAAAAATGAGCAACTAAAACAATTTCAAACTATAACATTAATCAATCCCGAGCAACGCTGAGTAAGTACAGTTAGCCGTTATAATATTTATACTGTTCTCTCAATATTAATTTTGCAAGCACAGAAAACTTGCAAAAATTTCCAGCAGGTTATTAACCGATTGTGTCATACTTAGATATTATAGACGATTCCATAAACTGACACGTGTTAATAAAAGACATTGTGCTGCATGGAGTTTTTCTGCTATTCCCCTTCTATCTATTGACCCCCCCCCCCTTCTGTCTGTCTGTTTTCAACTGTAAATATTTAAAATGACTTTTCAAATAATAAACATGAAATATTAAATCTCACCATGTGAGTTAATTTGGTTTTGTTTTGATATATCAGACACAATAACTTCCTTTTAATCTGTTCTGGTAAATAAAAAAGGTCTCCACTCTAATAATTTTCTTAACCAGAATAAGTATTTTCATAATATAAAAAAAAAAAAAATGGAGTGAAATAAAATATATTTGTGCCAATAACATAGTGGAAGGGAAAAAAACAGGAAAAATAGGTTAGTCCGAATCAAGTATCGATATGTTAGATGGTTTGCGATTTTGGTCTTACTTTGAGACTCCGACAAGATAACTTCATATGTTAGAATATATAATCATTCCGTGGCTGACTATATTTGTACTCCATTCTCTTGTGAGTTGAGCTCTCTGGTAAGGGAGATTAACGGCTGTCACTTAGCAATAATGTATAACTCTTTGTAAAATAATAGAGCTCTAAGCAACCGGCAATGTATATATTAACATATATAAGCATTATAAAATTTCCCTTCCTTTGTCGAGGGTAACAAGCACTGACTGCTTACGAAGTGGTTGAGTTTCGAATTTCAGCTTGAAGCAATTGTTAGTCTAGCTACACGTAACAGTTACGACCGACCGACCGAGACACACACACACACAGACACACACACACAGACACACACATGTCTTGTCAGACGAGTGCCACTCCTTCATTCAGAAAAGTGTCATTGTCTAAAAGAGTATCTGTATTTGAGATTGTTAATATAGAGATCTAGCTTTGTACGACAGCTAGATCCCTCTTTCGGTTCTAAAATGTTGAGACTAGCAACAAGCGAAAGCAAGATAGCCAGTAACAAGTTGAAGCTGCAGACTAACATGATGTGAGAAGTGGTCTTCCACCCACCCACTCCTTTTTTTTTCAATGAAAAAAGGACAGGGCTCTGCACACATCCAAAAGTCGAACATAAAATAACATTCCCTAATATTGCAAATAGAGTAATACTGTTGAAACCATGCATTCGCAATACAAACACACTGATAAACTGGATCTTGCTTATATCTCGTCACTGTGCATACGGGATGACATCACAAATGGTTAATAATGTAAATAACAAATGAGGATATCACAAAATGAGCTTTATTTTTTTCAAAAATTGCCAAAAGCATCCTTTATGATGTCATCCATTTGCAAGTAAATACTTTCTTGTAAAAAAATAACCAAGTTATTTATCTACCTCCCACAAGGTAAGATGTGACAAGGTCGGGAAAGTGGGATTAGATAAGCCAGCGCTCGAGAGGTGAGCACTCTGGCTATTTAAAAATTGCCTGGGCAGCCCCGTCGGCATTCCCCTGTAGAGGCGCCTCAGACAGTAAGCAATAAAGTTACTCCCCAAAGAGGGGAGGCGAAGCCTGGGAGGGTGCACCTCCTAGAACTGCACAGGACCGGCAACCCCCAATAGACCGGCGCAAATCCAGACCCAAAGGCACAGACAATACCAGTTTATTAGGCGGGGTAAAAACCCCTGGTTGAATCCAATGTCAAAGAAATTATATATAACAACTTAATACATTTATCCAACAAGAAAGGGGATAGACAAAGGTCAGTGGAATGTTCGTCATGTGTGTGCCCCATTCCATTAGCTCCATTTCACTTGTTATGACCTGCCTACACACAAGAAAGTCACAGGTAATGGCCAAAAATTCTGTTTACAGAATCATTCTGTATTCCTATACGTCAACTAATGAGAAAAACAAAAATATATAAACACATACACACACTCCCCTGGAAAGGGGGCATCACTCTGGTGAAGGGAATGATTATTTCTACCTAGCATTAAAGTAATGCTTTTTCCATAAAAATAATTAATACTTTCGAATTATCAGTATCGCAAATAAAAATAAGTAAATGGCAACATTTATAATGTGATATATCTCTCCCACTGCTATTAGCTGGGTTTGTGGCTCAGTGGTAAAGTGCCGGGCGTTAGTCACTGAGATCCAGGTTTAGAATCTCACTAGGTTTAGCCAAACTGCTGACTCAGAAATGATGAAACAATTGTCTGGATATATTATATATATATATATATATATATGTATGCTAAGAAATATTTTTTACTTTCTCAGCAAATGGATATTTTAAACCTGTTTGCTATGTAAGCATATAGGTATTTCATAAATACAGTAAAACTAAACACCCATGGAAAGTCAAACTAGCAAAAAGGTTGTTTCCATGCGTTATACTTATATGTTATAAGAGTTATACTATGAAGAACTATGAAGAAAAAGATCAAAGAATCCTCTAAGTTAAAGATGATAGCCTCAAACTAATAACAGGTAAGAGATATCACTTGTGGGTGTTGGTAGAAAAAAAAAAAACACTGGTATGCAAAGCAATTTGTGTATCTTGTTGTTCTACAAGATTCTAAAGTAGGAAGGGTGCGTGGGAATGACTGCAGAACAGCATTTTTCTTTTATTTAGATAGAAAGTTCTTTAAAAAAAAAATCATTTAATTAAATCTACGCTTCATATTACAAATCTACCACAATTTCTTGTTCTGCCAATTCCTTTTAACGTAATACACTTTTTACAAGAACTTTGCTTTTTTCTTTTCTTTATATATAAAAGATTATTTAGTCATAAAACAATGGACTAAATAAAAGGATGATAGTTTGATGGCATCAATTTCTGGATGGTAGAATGGGTTAAAGGAATAGACAACAAACTAAATTTACTTCATCGGTTTAACACCAGTTTTACATGCTGGCATGCATTGGGTGGCTTTTAGAAATTGACTTCCAAACTGACCTATCTCTGACCAGGACTTTATCCCTCTTTCTTTCAAGTCGATTCTTATCACTTCCATGTTTTTTTTTTTGGCCTTCCCATGAACTGAACCTGCTACCTTAACTGTTCTACATCTACTCACGCAAGAACTTTCATCCATTCTTCCAACGTGGTCACACATCTCCCTATACTGTCCACATTTAATCTTCTCTCAGGTCATCAGATTTAAGCCTGTCTTTAAAACTCACATTACACAGCCATTGTATCATTCTCATATTTCTCTCCATGCAACGCATGTCCTCAACCCTCACTGGCTATGTTTCACTTCTATACATCATAACACTGCGTACACATGCCTGATACTCTTCCCTCAGTCGATAGTGGTAATGCCCTGTTGATTAGTAATGGCAGAAATTCCCTGAACTTGCGCAATCCACTCCTAACACTTGCAATCACACTAGCACCTGCTTCATCCTGTGCTCCAATGGTATCACCAAGGTAAAACTTATCGACAACTTCAATAGCCTCACCATTCAGATATACTTTCTCCACATCTGAGTTCTCATCCATCTCCATTGTCTTACACTTCTTACACACAAACTGGCTGTCTTCTCTACCAGTAATTCCGCTGCACTTATTTACCTAATGCTTACGAAGTACCACAAAAAATTGAATTGGTATATAAAAAAAAAATATATTAATTAAGTTTGTTAATTGCAGAGCTATGGAGTTCGTAACCTAAAACTGTCGATTGATTCCAAACCCTGAAATTTTGAAACGGTCTATTGCCATCTTAAATCTTTTACTTCCACAAAACTTTATAAATCAAAGATTATAAATTAATCTTCTCAAATACCCTGCATGTGTAAATACGAGTAAGCGTGATTTGTAAAAGTTTAAAATAAAATGGTTCCCCTTTCCTTTAACTAGAAAATTATAAACTTGAGAGTTATTGTGTTAGGGCTTATTTATGAAGATGGCAACTATATTTTTCCGGGTGTGTTTTCATTTCAGCGTTTCATGTATACGATGAAACTTGCTGTAACGTTTTTTTTTTGTTTTTGTTTTTTTAAACTCAAAAGCAAGTTGTTTTACTACAAAATAAGTTCCACTCTAAAAAATTAAGGTGACTGAAATAGGAATTGGTTAAATATCGTAAAGAGGAGTCAGGCCTGGGAACAGGAGAACATCGGTTTGCATTCATTCCCGGTTTGTTTTTAATGAAAGCTGAAGCATAACAAAAAATGAAGTGCTACATATTTGTGCACGCCTAACAGTTGTAATAAATCACATGATTCGTCAAGAAATAACAGCCAATCAAAAGCTGTCGCACTGTTCAAATTTCAAAGCACAAGCTTTAACTTTAGTCAATTGTTCAAGTGAAGTGAAAAGAAAGAAAACGCCAACAATGTATCATGATTTGTTGTTGACGACGATGATGATGTGCATACAATGAACTTGACATGTGCAATCATGAGCACGAGTAGAAAAAAAAAGAAAGCTAGGATCGGAACATATCATTAACCTAAAAAAACAGTTGACACACACTCTGTACCCAGCGTTTCCTGGGACACATTCAAGTCATTTTAGTTTTGAATGTTTATTTGTTTGCATATTTTTTTAACGTCTACAGAAAAAAGAAATGAAATTTTAGTTATTAGTGTAAACAACAAGTCTTATCTATTCTTCAATTAAAATAAGAGTTATTCCTCTTGAATTATTTTGGTGATTATGCAAACATGTTTTATATTATCAGTTATTCTGAGCCAGACTAAGTAATTTTTTTTAAATAAATGGTAGCTAAGTAGATTATTATAATGCCAATAACATAGTACAACAATAACAAATAAAAATTGGCTAGTCAGAAGAAAAGTTCGACTTGTCAGCTTAAAAGGCTATTTGGGATCAACTTTAAAATTCAGCTGACTTAATTTTATGTTATAGGATATATATATATATATATATATATATATATATATATATATATCATGTATCACAAATTAGTAGGAAAAACATCAAAGTGCTCTATACTTAGTTCTACAAGAGCTAATATTAATTATTTCATTTAGGTTTGCTTGTTTTGTTTTGTGGCATATCAACCCTTTTCAGGTTATTTAATGTCAAATCCGGGCATTTTGGTAAAAGTTTTTATACTTTAAGTTCTTTATATCTTCAAATATTTATTTATGGTGTTTGGTTTGACTGTTTTGTAAAGGAAAATTGTTTTTTTTTTTCGGCTTTGCAAGACATGGTTGAGTTTTGCAATGGGAAAGGAAAAAAAAAACAACATCATTGTTTGGTGCATTATTTTATTTAAATACTGTAGATTACTTTCAGAGCGCCCAACGGGACTGATGAATCTTTCTGGCAAAAACAAGCTGGATTTTCACCTAAATCCAGGATGACCAGATAGATAAAAACCGGATACCCCCCCCCCCTAACAGGTACAGTAATGTATAGTATTTGTATAATATATATATATATATATATATATATACACACACACACATACATACATACACATACTAGCAGAACCTGTGTCCTAGCACTGCCCATGAAAATTGAAGAATTCAAGAAATTCCTGAATCCCATATTACTGTTTTTATTTTTTTTTTACTTTCTATAATTATATATTTTTAAACTATAAGTAGAAGCAAGTGAAACATTTCCATTTGCTGTCCGGTGCCAATGCAGGCCTCAATTTAACGTTAGAAGTAATTTTGGTCAAATCCTAATTAAGTCACTCAGAGAGTAAAATGTAAGCATAGTGTGTTTTTAAGGGAACTTATTGTAAGTAATAATAGAACTTGGTTAGCTTACGGTTTAATTAAGTTTGGATAAAGAAGTCAAGAAGTGTTAGTTTTCACTGGTAATTCTAGCATTCTTGCAAGCGACATTACCTAATGCAACGATTCGTCAAAATTATGTGGATTATGCAATTAAAATGCATCTCTGAAAGAAAATGTGTCTGGAGAAGAGGTGAATCTTGTTTCACAAGAAAATATGGAGTAGTTAAGGTAAAAATCACAAGATTGAAAAACGAAATAACAGTGTACATGGATAATAGTGGTAAATCTGAATGTCAGGACGACAATTCCTGATTTCCTTTATGTATCACTACTTTAAGAAAAAAAATTGTGATCAGGACTAAATATTAAAATCGGAGAAAGCGAGTAAAATTAAAATTTTGTTTTCTAACAACAAAGCAGAAATCACTAACAGATTTATGGAGTGGGTTTTTCTTACCAAAGCTATCGAACATCCATGTAGGAGGTGTGTGTGTGTGGGTGGGGGGGGGGGGCTGACTTCACTTATAAGTCATAAAATATATATATATATGTGTGTGTGCAAACTTTGTTAAAAATAACAGAATTCTTTAATTATACCTTTTATTTTTTCAATTTTTGTAATGATCTTTTTTGTGTTAAAACCCCAAAAAGTAATTCCCTGAATAGAACAGTTTTATACCTCTTATCAAATCAAGCTATAATGATACTAAATCGTATGTGTAGAATCCTTATTCTAATCTTGATCAAAATTCATTATGTTTTTTTATTCTAGAAAATGTCTAAAATTTAAGGCTTAAGGTATCTTAAGAAATTGAAATTCATAGAATATTACTTTATTAGTGTCTATTAATTATGGATAAAATTCAATGCAAATCTGATATTTGAATTTTCAAATGGGAGGTTGTGCCCCCTAAAAACCCTTTAAAATAGTCTAAAGAAAGTGAAATTTGGGAAATATATATTAATTGATGTCTAATACATTTGAACCCCGTACACCTAGCAGTTGAGTTTCAAAATTCATAATGATCAGTTAATTAGTTTAGGAGTAAATCTTGTACATATAAACATACCTAACTTTATAAAGCTAGAGATAAACATGCCCACCCTCAGTTGTAAAGCATCGCTGCATGACTGCCATGCCTCTTATAGGTATATCCTTGTATTAAAGCGATTCAGCAGATCAAAAAATTATATTTACAAAAGGTGGAACCAGATTGTGACTGAGTGAGTGAGAGAGAGAAGAAAAAAAAAAAGGAGGTAAAAAAGTTATTCAAAAATTCCCAGGTCCACTTGCAGCACAGATAGGACAGAGAAACCGGTATCAACAGGAAACAATATGGGAACTTAGATGAAGTGGGGGAGAAAAGGGGGAGGAGGGGGGAGAACTAATAAGCATCTCTCCTTTTACAGCTCAAGCACGTTCAACTACACATAGGGATGGTCTTTTTCTTAGAATATGAAAAACCTCACAAAATAAAGACAGACTTAATGTTTCTATAGTTCTTTTTGCTAGAAGAGGATCAAATGATATCAGAACTCATTTGGCTAGGAGCAAAGTGTAACATCTGTTCTGATACGTCATCTTTTCTGTCCTCAGTCAGTGAAGAAGAAGTCCTTTAGACTGTGGCAATTTTTATTTATGTTCCAATTCAGAGTGCCCCTTTTATGAGGGTGCTGGACTTTTATCCAACATTAAAAACCGACCTTGTGTATAACTCTAAATATCTATAATTGGTTGAATCGAGTAATCTTATAAAAAAAAAATTTTTTTTTAATTTTAATCTTTTAATTAAAAATAAAAAAAAAATTTTTAAATGGAAATGCTGCACGCTTTACCAAATCGAGTTATCGTTCTTGGCCTGTGAGAATAGATTATCACCGGAAAATTATTTCTGGAAATGGAATCATCCCAGTTCCATTATTGGAGGAGAATCAATATTTTGAAAACATTGTAGATGATTGGACTACTGACTAGAGTCAAATACGGTATTATTATTAGTAGTAGTTTAGTGATTTTTTTTTCTTTTAACAAATCTTTTTTCCCCATTCTTCACGAATAAGGGAAAAAAGCATAATAAATTAAAAAAACAGATGTAGTTTGATTTTTTTGTGAAAGGATAAACGGTTGAGCCATGTTCTATCCTCATTCTCAACTGGTGCTACCAGATTAGACTGTCTGAAGATACCGGCTTCCTGACTTAAAATGCACCAAACATTGATGTTATTGTGTTTTTTCTTTTCCTAATATTCCCACTCGATCATGTTCTGCAAAGCTAAAAATGAAAACAATTTTCCTCTACAAAACAGTCAAACCAAACACCATAAATAAGCATTTGAAGATATAAAAGAACTTTAAGCATAAAAACTTTTACCAAAATGACCTGATTCGGCATTAAATAACCCGAAAAAGGTTGATATACCATAAAACAAAACAACCAAACCATCTATCCTCATTATCAGTGCTAGACTCGAGACTAAACTTGAAAATATAAAATAAAATATCAAATAATACTACTGTGTCGATTTTGAAATGTACAAGTTAGTCGAACCTCTTGTCAAAGGGAACATAGCCGATAAACCTGGATAGTGAGCGAGTGACAAGGTTTTAGTTTTATGATTATATAAATAAAAACAAAACAATTGTCACTTCCCATCTACGAACATTAAGTCATCAACCTCAATGCAAAAACTTGTTTTCGGTAATCATTCCTATATTACCATTAAAACGGTTTACTGTTATTTAAATCAATAATACAACAATATTTTGAAATATTGTATATATAGTAGAGACGAAAGATAACTATTTGAATGCCTAATTTGCATAACTATTTTTTAAACAGTTCATAATAAATTAATGTTTGGTGTTATTCATCTGTAATTTTATTGTCCTATTTTTACTATATATACACAATAGATTTGTCGATATTAGTAATTAAAGTGATTTAATTAAAAAAAAATCATTGATAAATTACGAAAACTTTTCTTAAAATATGCTCATTAATTTTCAAGAGAGGTAATTTAAATGAAATCAATATATTATAGCTAGATAGAAAGATATACAGACGAGGCATAAAAGTTCATACCGAGAAAGAGGTGACTACTCTATCACTCCCTTTAGCGATGCCAAATTTTCTTTTTTAAAAGACACCCCCCCCCCTGCACCATCGCTCATAGATTTCTTCACGGTCTTATTTAACAGATAAATTTGTATTAAAATTACTATAACGTTAATCTATTTATATGAATAAATGCAAAAGTAGCGAACTTTAATAAGCAATAGTGAGCTGGCCAAGCCAGCTAGTAAGTTATATAAACAAAACCTTGTAAATTAAGTTAACCAAATGAGTAAGTAAATAATCCTTCACTCAATAATAAAGACCAATGTAGTATTTACTTGAATATAAATATTTTTACTTTCATCCGGTCACATAAAAGTAAGGGAGTAAATCACATGTCTTTTTCTAGGCCCCAGACAAAACAATTTCAAGTGGTGAGGGGAAGTGAGAAACAAATAGCAAGTCAGACAACCACCTTAAACTTATCCCGCAGCTTGAAATAAATTTGGAAAGAAATCCTCCACTATCATAAAAAGTCAATGGGTATCCCCCCTTTAGGTCATCAGAAATGGTAATAAGTTATATGAAAAATGAAATTATTGGAAGTAATTCTATGATTTTATATGAATATTTTAGTAATATATCTAAATCAAGGACGTGAGTAACTAATGGCAAAAAAAGCTGAAATAGAAATGAATTTCCCAACCTGAGGGCCATGTGCGTGTGTGTGTGTGTGGGAGGGGGGGGGAGCAAAAAACAAAACAAAAAAAAAACAACGTTTTTCCTAAACTCCAATCAGTTTTAAAAGTCAAAATTAAAAGAAAGACACCAAGTGTGTATATATATATGGGGGGTGGGGGGTGGGGGGTGGGGGCATTCTTTGATAAACATCAAAAGTGAATTAACTCCCCTACCGCCTTCATGGATTGCTTGAAATCTTGACTTTCACGGCAAAATTAACATCTTCAGGCAGAACTGTTATAAGAGAGAACATCAGCTTTTTCTTATTTAAAAAAAAAAAAAAAAAAAAAAAAAAAAAACGGATTTGATCAAAAAGCTGAGAACTCACATCAATGGGAGGCTCTAGTGATTTAAATAGAAATTCGCTTTTTCTGTATTAAAAAAGAAGCAAAATTTCGCTAAAAAACGGGTAACTCACAAATAGCAAGTGCAAACACTGGCGAAGCATATTTTTTTCGTCATTTTTGATGGAGGGTACACTACTTTTATTTAAATAGTCACACTTGGCTACGATCAAAGTATAGTATCTGTTCTTTCCTGTGTCAGTGAAGAAGAAATCCTTCCAGGGACATTTTAAATTGTTGTCCCAATCCAGAGCGCCCCTTTTTAGGGAACTGGATTTTCCCCCATATTAAAAACCAACCTTGTGTCTAACTGTCCTCGTGGGAAAGCAAGTAAATAGGCACAGTATAACTGACCCATTCTTAGATTTCTTGATCGCAATAATCCGTAATTACGATTCTAATTTCATGTTATGTAGATTTGCTATCATGTTGGAAAGTAATATTTAAAGTTTTCAAGAAATCAAACAAGCAGTTTAAGATTTCAAATTTTTGTATCTTGTGAATAGAAATTGGTAGAACGTCATTTTGAAGACTAACACATATTTTAGTCAGACAGAGTTATCTTCTCTTGCAAATTACGACATTAAATTTTACTTTATCTTGTGTAAACATTCAAAATGAAGGAAAGTAGAGTGGACCTCGGGTTTACTTTCGGCAGCCTCGCAACTTTCGCTTTCCTTATTTTGTTCTTTAGTCCTCACATAAATTTTAAAAATGGTAGCCATTTACGAAGTCTTTTCCCACAAAATGAGAAAAATGGACAATCTGGAATAAAAATAAAATACTTGAAACTTTACATTTCTACAAAATAACAAGTTCATATTTATTGGCTCTTCATCACAAGTTAGACACAAGGTGTTTTTTTTTGGGGGGGGGGGTAAAGTGGCACTTTGGATTAGGAAAAAAAATTGCGTTAAAAATATTTAATAGAAGATAAACATTTTAAGTTACCGTAATTAATTATTGGTTGTGAATAAAGTAACAAGGGCTCAGACATCTTGTTTTTTCAGGAAGTACCAGACACCTTATTACTTTACTCACAGCCAATAATTACGGTGACGTTAAGTGCTTACAATATATTAAACATTTTTAATACAAATCAGTTACAAATGAGTAGGTAAACCAAAATTGGGCACATGTTCGTCTTTTCTCACAGTCCGTTTTTCACAACTTTTTAATGACCAGTTTTTTTTTCTTTTTTCGGTGTACACTTACCTATCAGGCTGCTAGAGAATTCCGGGACTTTTGGAAAAAAAATTCAAATATTTTACATTTTAGGAGCGGGGATCAGTTTCCAATGTTAATTCAACGTAGACTGATCCCCCACTTTTTGACCATCTCAATTATTGTAAAAGTCTTTTTCGGTGTACAATTACCTATCATGTCAGTAGAGAATTCCGGAGTTTTTGGAAAGAAATTTCAGAAAATTTAGATTTTAAGACGGGGGATCAGTTTTCAATGTAAATTCAACGTAGACTGATCCCCCTCTTTTTGACCATCTCAAATTTTAAAAATTATTCTTCTGCTTACAAGTACCTATCATGTCGCGAGAGAATTTCGGGGTTTTGGGAAAAAAGATTAACAAAATTTACATTTTAAGACGGGGGATCAGTCTTCTTCGTCTTTTCCCACAGTCCGTTTTTCACAACTTTTTAGGTCTTAAAATCTCAATTTTTTGAAATTTCTTTCCAAAAACCCCGAAATTCTCTCGCGACATGATAGGTACTTGTAAGCAGAAGAATAATTTTTAAAATTTGAGATGGTCAAAAAGAGGGGGATCAGTCTACGTTGAATTTACATTGAAAACTGATCCTCCGTCTTAAAATCTAAATTTTCTGAAATTTCTTTCCAAAAACTCCGGAATTCTCTACTGACATGATAGGTAATTGTACACCGAAAAAGACTTTTACAAAAATTGAGATGGTCAAAAAGTGGGGGATCAGTCTACGTTGAATTAACATTGGAAACTGATCCCCGCTCCTAAAATGTAAAATATTTGAATTTTTTTTCCAAAAACCCCGGAATTCTCTAGCAGCCTGATAGGTAAGTGTACACCGAAAAAAGAAAAAAAAACTGCTCATTAAAAAGTTGTGAAAAACGGACTGTGAGAAAAGACGAACATGTGCCCAAAATTGTTTTTGTACTACTTTCCTAACTATATGGTAAAGATTAGGCATTGAAATTCAGTTCCGGTGGCTGCTTCGCAGACGGGAAGATGGTATCAATGCAGAAAGTGTCTCTTCTGATTATCTTTTCAGATAACGAAGTCATGGTGAAACTAACTATTTTTAATATAATTATTTATAAACTGCTTTTGTAAAAAAAATTCCGATTCATTTGAGTATTTAGAAGAAAAAAAGTACTTCTGCAGTTTACGGACCGTTCTGAAATAACATTTAGAAAACCATTCTTAACATGGGAAGGAGGTGTTAACTATTCTGTACTTTCACCTAACAATTTAATAAACAAAAGATATTTTAACACGTTATCTGAGAGGAAGATAATGATTAATCAGAAGGGACCCTTTCTGCCTTGACAGTCTTCCCGTCTGCGAAGCAGCAACCGGAACTAAATTTCAATACCTAATCTTTACCATAACCGTATTTCCTTTATAATAACTTGTCGCCAATAAATAATCTTTTATGATAAGCGTTACGCCTATCATAAAAAAAAAGAAATTATTTAAACATTTTTTTTTTACTAATGTAAATAAAAATGAATCATCATCTTGACTTAAGACTGACTAGAAACCAAGCCCATCATTTTTTGTGAAATCTAAACAAGAGACATGAATGACCTTAACAACGAAAAGAAACAAAAAAGGAGTTTTAAAAAAGCAAGGACAAAGTAAAACAACCCACACGTTCACGCCACGCACGAACAAGTTTTTTTTAAGAAACCAATCTGCGTGTTTTGCCACGAAACGGCTATTTCAAACCATAAGCGTGTCCTTATTTTACTTGCCTTCACACAAGATCGATTTTAAATGTGGAGAAAATCCAGCTCCCTAAAAAGGGAACTCTGGATTGGGACAAAAATTTAAATTGTCTCAGTCTAGAAGGGTTTCTCTTTCACTGACTGAGGACAGAACAGGCAAAGTATAGTATCAGAATAGACACTACAGCGTGTCAGACTAAAGGAAAGTTTTTTTTCTTCTATGAATAAAATTAAATTAGGTTTCAATACCCTTTGATTCTTAGGTTATGTAAGAGTTACAAAAGAAATTAAACTCGAAAGTATTTTTGCAATTTAAATGTTAACACTTTGTAAGACTGTTTTTTTTTTTTTTGCAAACCCGATTTCATTGAATTATCTTTTTAACAGAGTATATATTAAGCATCATTTTCTTTAAAGATGGGGGGGGGGGGGTCAATGAACCAAATAAAAATGAAAGTAAAAGGACTCCCGAACAATGCCGGGTAGGGACAGCTAATGAATAACATTTTATAAACCAGAAAGAAAATGAATATTTTAAAATTACAGTAATAAGCTGTGAATTTGGAAGCAACTACATATTTTAATTGTTTTAATATAAAAAAAAAATAATCAGTCGATAATTTCGTTTTAAGGATTTGATTTATAAAATAGCTGGACCTACACATTTTTCTCGCTTTTGTTTAACTTGACTTTATTTAACCAACTAATTTTTTTTTTATAGGATTTTAAAAGTTAAATTTAATCAACGCGGTATCGTTTGATCATTAACTATAGCTCATGTTTGTTAAGGTAATGTTGTTTTAATCTATTGACAATTGAATATAAAAAGCTTCCCAAACCTTCAATCTTTAAACATAAGAATTTTAAAGCCAGTTTAAATGACTTTCTATTCGATAACCAAATTCCACGAAATTTGTCAGTTTTTTTTTGTTTTTTTTTGTTAACTATTAAAAGTTTTAAATAGCTGATTTGTTAAACTAAAATGCATTCTGCCGGATTTAATTTCGCTTTTTTTCTTTCTTTTTTTTTTTTAAATAAATAGTACTGGTACATCTTTTGAACCAGGCAAAAACCGAACAGTACCTTTTTTACCGTTAGGGTAAAAAAAAAAAAAGGTACTGTATAATTTGATCAGATAATTTTATAGATTAAACGTAGAGGCGAGAAACATACACACGAGAAGTGATCACGCAATTTGGTGCTGGTGTATGTATTGTAAACACAGTTGTGAAATATGGCAGCTAAAAATAAAATGACAGGAAAACTGGTTATTGAAAAATATTACACCAAAGATTACGGAAAATTAGTGACGAGAATTTTTTAAAATATGAATTAACGATTTCACGATGGAGTAACGACATGTGTCGTCTTTATCTTAGAAGATTTACGTGAAAATCTATTTTAAAAGTTTGATTTACTTCCCTTGAATGGGTACCAATGGCGTCGTTTAAGAACTACGCATGTCAAGAATTTCTTCAATAAAAATACTTGATCATTTTCCGTAATTTTCGGTGTACGCTAATATTTTTCAATAAAAAGTGTTTCCTAAAGTTTTCCTGTCATTTTATTTTAAACTGCCATATTCCACAACCGGGTTTACATAAACAAGCAAAACACCCACAATTTTATGAGAAATAAATTTCATCTGAAGGTGTCCCGAATAAACTAGAAAGCTGATTTTATTATTATTATTTTTTTTTTTTTTTTGTAAACTTGAACCAAGAGAAAGAAAAAAGGTGGAGTCATTTTAATGTTTAGACGTAGAACATATACGTAGAACATTATATATATATATATATATATATATATATATTTAATTTTTTTTTAATAACGAACTCTAAATATTGAATTTAAAAAAAGAAATTTAATTCATTGGCTTTTTTTTTCTCCTTTTTCAGATATTTGTGTGAAACTAGTTGAAAAACAAAAAGTTCATTTTTTTGACAGTTGCTGAAACGCAGAAAGAATCGTTGACTTTCATCGATCTTGTTTTAATTTCATGGCTTTGTTAGCGTTTTATTTTCTTTCTTAATGCAATAAACTATACTTGAATAAACAAATGTTTATGAACGACATTGAATATCAAACAATTGTTAAATTCATTTATTGAAAGAAAAACAAACCCAAAGAAAAAAGACGCACAATATGGCCACTAAAAACGCAACCTGCTTGAAAACGGACACAAAGTGGAGGATTAATTTGTAATTATATATTCATTACAAACTGACCCCCCAGTTTATGTCTGGTTTTATTTCCTTAAACTACGTTCAAACTGAATGGCGCACGTTTTGGACAGCTAATTTTATTTATTATTTTTCTTTTGACAAGTTAAAAGATTAACAAAATTAAAAACACGAAAGTTTGTTCGTATATCACATAAACTAGACAGTGCTATTCATGTTCACTTTTTAATAAATACGGTCAATCTATCAAGACTAGCTTTATTTGCCTGGCGTTGCCCGGGTGAAGAGCTTTCATAAAATAATCAAAATAGCGCCCCCATTTACTTGCCTCCCCACGAGGGCAGAGTTAGACACAAGGTCAGTTTTTAATGTGGGGTAATCCAGCTCTCACAAAATGAGCAATCTGAATTGGGATTTAAAAAAAAAAAAATGTCTCAGTCTAGAAAGATTTCTCTTCACTGACTGGGGACAGAAAAGTATAGTTATAACGCTAATAGTAACAGATACTACACTTTGATCTTATAAAGCAATGATAGGCTTGCAATTAAAAAAAGATAGATTTTTTATTCGTTTATTTTTATGTCAAATATTCGAGTTTAAAACAACTGAATGTGTATTTATCAAAGTTATGCATCGGCGAGAAATACAGGCACGCAAGATCTTGTGGTAGTTTTATTAATACAGGAATACAAAATCCATTCATTTTCGTTTATAGCAAAATAAAATTTTAAAAATCGATAGTATTGAAATTGGTAAGCGTGAAGTTTAGGTGACAATTTTTTTTTAAGTATTATCGGCTTATTTCCAAGATGACATGTTTCATTGGATAGATGGTAGTCGCTAAAAATGGGAATTGGAACTAGGTCCAACAAAAGTAGTCTTTAAGTTATTTTATAAACCAAAAATAACTCATTTAAAACAATTCAAATATTTATAAAAATATTTGTTTCAAAACAATTGTGTTTTCTCTTATAACTCATGAAAAGACTTTACTTCTTTTCGTGGCACCGTGTTTCCACTCCCTTTTTAATCGATAATGTTGCCATATTGGAAATAAGCCGATGAACTAATTTAAAGAGTTCGAAAGTGCTGGGGTTTTTGTTTTTTTTTTATTAATTCGTAATAGTAAATGGAGTTTAACGCTAATACGTTCGGTATGTCATAACCTTAAAAAGAAAAAATACCATTTTGAGCTACTGATAAAAATTATCTGTCCCCTAAACATTTATCAACATTTGAAAAATTACAAAAATTTAAAGAAAATTGAAAAATGAAAATTATTTCAACAGTTTGTCCGTTGGCTCATACGTCCCCCTACCAACTTAATCGGTGAAAATAAGTGATGTTTTTATTTTTATGATACGAGATTTAAAATATAAAATTCCAACAGAAAAGGACATTTTCGAGAAAAACAAACGAAAAGTATTTAAGATTTTCAATTGGAAAATAAACTGACTGATCTGATAAATCCTAAAGGCAAATATTCTGCTCCATTTTTTGACAATAGGTGATTTTATTATTAATATTAGATGGTCATTAAGTGGGTGAATACTTTGTCATTTAAGGACTTTACTAAATTGATCCCCCATTTCTCCGCAGTATCATTCACATAACATGAAAATGTTGATATATTTTTTTTTAAATGTTAAAAAAAAAAAAAATGTTTACAGACATTTGTTAACAGTGTTAACAAATGTCTAAACATTTAACACCTACAAAAAAAAAAATATTCGGCGAAGTAAAAACATAACAGTAAAAACTGACGACAGGTTTGAAAATAAAAATTAACATCATTTAACAATAACATTAATTGGACAATTGGAGATTTTATTTGTTGAAATCTGAAATAAATGAAAATGTAAAAAGAAATAACATTTTTAATAACATTTGAACAAATAAAACATGAAAATCTAAGGGAGACATTTGTTATGCCTGTCTCCGTTTCTGATTGATAAGTATAACAATTCGGATCAGAAAAATATAACAATTGATATAAAACAAGGAGGAAAAACTACGTGGAATTTAATATCAGAGCATAATAATTAAATATATGTGTGTGTGTGTGTACACATATAATTTAAAAATAAGAAAAATACAAAAAAGAAACGAATAAAAGAAAATTTTAAAAAGAAAAAGAAAAAATTATTTATAATAATAATAATAATAATAATAATAATAATAATAATAACAACAACAACAGTGAAAATCTACAACTACTACTAGAAAACCGGCATTTATAGTCACGTGTTTGCTTTTAATACAGAAAAATGTAGAAAAACAATTTTAGATTATTTTTTTCTAATGTTGAAGCTTTATTTGGATTTAGAATTTCAGTAATGACTATCTATTTACAACATAAATGAAAAGATGAAATGCTTCCAGTTATTTTGTGCGTTTTTTTTTTCATCATTAAGGTGTGCCTTCTGTTGAAATATGAAACTACTAAATCAGTAAAAAATGGAAAAGGCTTAGTCGGTTCAATTGTACTATAGAGACTGTTGCAATTTTCTATTTCTGTGTTTTTGTTCATGTTAGTTTTGTTTTCCGCTCAAATTTTCCATTTAAATTGATTGGTAATCTTTAATTATATTTTTGGTCATCTGGAACTTTTCAGCTTTAAGATGTTTGCCATTGAAACAACATTATCTTAACTAAATTAGTTCTATAACAATTTGGTTCAATTAATAATTTGATGACCAAACAATACCGTAATAATTGGGTTATATTATTACGGTATTGGACCAAATTGTTATAAAACTATGATTTAATTATGTTTCAATGGCAGCTATCTGAAAACTGAAGTTCAAGATGACCATATTTTTAGTGCTGAAATAAAATAAAAAATTTACATTTTGAAAGTGTGGAGGATCTAACTTCAAGTCTACATTTTAATCGCTGGTGGCCATCTGTTTTGTTTTGTTTATTTATTTTTTTTAGACGATTACATGTGAACACCCTAAAAACTTGGCGGAAAGAAGAAAACAAACAAAAATATTTTAGAGTGAAGGATCAGTTTCGTATATAAATTTAACATAAATTTACACTCTATTTCCTGGCCATGGTAGCTTTCTTAGGCCAGATAACCAATTGTTTACCATTAACCCTAAGTCCGAGTGGCAAGGTTGTAAAATCACACGTCATTACATAAAAATGTAGACCCCCCCTCTAAAAAAAAAAAAATCACAAGATTTATTTCCCATGGCAAAGAAAATGGTTAACTATCCTAAAACGCTAGAATGTCCCGGAAATGAGGGATCTTTTTATGTATGTTACAATTAATATGCGAAACTGATCCCTGTTCTAAATTCTGAAATAATTGTTTTTTCGTCAAGTTCTTCAGGGTATTCACACTTAATCGCCCAAAAGAAAAGTAGAACCTCATTTGGAGGAGGGGGGGGGGGTAGCAGAAGGTGTTAATCTGCAATAATACCGTTGTCTCTATGAAACAATGTACAAAAGGACAAATGTTGTTTTTTTTTTAGAATAGGTTTTAAAAATATCATTTAAAACCAACAATTAATGTTATTCAAATTTGAAGCGAAAACCAAGACAAATAGACATTTCAAAGGTCCCTATAGTACAATTGAACCGGCTTGGAACAATTTAATATCATTGATGTGTAGTACGTCTACGTTTGATTGCTTCGTTAGATTTACGTACATTTTACCATCATTTTATACTGAAACAATTCATTTAAAAATAGGTTTTGTAAACATAAAAAGGTGCTTAAAAAAAAAAATAAATGTTCCTCTTTTTCAACCACCAATATTTAGCTTTCTCATACATCATACGGTTTGGGTATTTTTATAGAAACACTCCAGTCTCCAAACCGGTTTTCTGACGTATTTTGGACCGTTAAAAACAAATATGTTATTTAAATTCGTTGTAAATTATTGGTTAACAACATTTTTAATCACGACCGTTTTCGTGTCTTTTCCCCTTGTTACGGCCACCAAAAACCATCCAGTTGGAGGCGGGAGTGATTCTATAAAGTGACATTCCTAATAGTGTATTATTGGCCAAACAACCCATATATCTCAAAGTCCACGCATCAGATTTCAACGGTTGATTACCTCGCAAAAGCAATGACATTTGTAATCAGCAGGTTACTCGGGATGCTTTAGTCAGTTTGCATATATTAGGATCGTTGGGGAGGGTAAAGTGCCCCCTATCCCTCAAAATTTATGAAACTTAAACCATAGGTATAAAGACCAATGATTTTAACAAATATACATACATGTGTATAGACACACACACATACGTCCTGTACGTTTCCTTTATAAACTAAATAAAATTTACAAATACTAGAAAATAAACGAAACTAAAAAGGAAAAAGAAATGTCAATGTCTAGTTAAAACTTATGCTGATTATCTTGCAACTTATTCTTAAATCCGTTTTCGTTAATTACTGTAGCAAATTCTAATATATATATATATATATATATATATATATATATATATATATATATATATATATATATTATGGTTTCAATTTATAGTTCGGTTGTAATACTTAATCGTCGAGGATTATACTAAAAAAATACTTCATTTTTTTTTCTTAGGGAGGGGGGTTGTTTTCGATAATTTTTATGTTTACCTAGAAATAATTAACTATATTTAAGCTTAATATTATTGGTTTCAACCATGGCCATCCCAACTAGTAGGGATGGCCATGGTTTCAACCAATTGGTAAAACATATACAACTATATAGAGTCGACATTATAGTGTGTGTGTGTGTGTGTGTGTGTGTGAAATGGGGTTAGAAAATGTGGAAAAAGCGGAGTAGCATACTAACAAAAATAAGGACACAAACATCATTAAGGTAAGGCCAAAATATTTATTTGGAATATATATATATATATATATATATATATATATATATAACCTATAAAATAGTATAAAAATCATAATTTTAGTACAGTGTACTAAGTACACCATTTTGAAATAATATCGAACCCCATTTCACTGTAAATAATTTACGCCCTTAAACTAGTAAGATACGAAAATGACATTTTGACAGTTTTTTTTTTTTAATAAAATCATTTGATTTTTCATAAACTTAATCTTGTCGATATGTACCATTTCCATCATTAGATTTTACTTAATTTTACGAATATTTCTTAAATTTTAAGTAAATAACAGATTATGAAAAACTTATTATCCTCCCTGTTTCCACTAATAAAAGAAATGGGTAAATGATGAGTTTCACGGTGTAAACAGTTTCTTCAAATTAAAGTCAATTTAGTATTACGTAGTAATGGGGGGGGGGGCTTTAATATTTTTTTTCGTCTTGAGCGATACAAAAAAAAACATGGCTCCATGAGCTAAATGCACTACTTCCGGTTCCTCTGTTAAAATCTCGATTATTCTAGAATATTTACACATTTCAAACGTGTTTTTCTTCAGATTACAGGCGTAATACTTAATAGATTTTAACCTTAAATGGTTCCTAATTTAATATTTAAAACAAAAAAAAATACAAAACCATTTTTATCGCCTATACACGGATTCTGTTTGCATCGAATTCATCATTTTGCCAAGAAATGGTATTTCTACAGAATCTGAACTTAATTGTTTTCTTTTTACTTTAACCTAACCCTAAACTAAGTTTTAGTTCGACAAAAGTCGGTTCAAATTCTGTAGAAGCACCAAAGAAATTATATATATCCTGAACGACTACACAAATGGAATCATGAGTTATATTGAAGTGTTTAGCTTTAAGATGATTGCCATTGAAAATATAAAACAAACTATAAACATCAATCAATATAAATCAATGATGTTTCGGTTCTCATGAGATTTGGGATAGACACATGATTGCATTTCTGTAACCATTTATTTACCAAATATATATAATTTACTGACATCTCTTTGTATATTAGATAACAGTCTGTATTAACCCGGCGCTGGGGGGGGGGGGGGGGGTAATATATATATATATATACACACACACATATTACTTTTTAAGTTAATCTTTCCATTATTTTATTTTCGATTTGTAAAAATATTGATTAATAGTAACGAAATAATTTAATGTGTATTTATCAATAACTTTAGACTTATCACCACAAGATTATTGGCTATCTTGAAGGTAGGTTATTATTATTATTATTATTATAAAACTATACAAATGCATTGAAATACTGGAAAATGTTCCCAAAATAAAAAATATATATCAAAGTGAGGCTAGCAAACCTATAAAAAAGTAGATCGTGTAATAATTAAAAAGTGCTCAATGTGGAAGCCAGAGCTAGATAATAAATTAAAAAAATTACCATTAAAAATGTATATTTTATGTAAAATTGTTCAATGACAATAGAAAAAAAAATGCCTTTTAAAAAACAAAATCATATTTATTTAAATGCTATTTCATAGAGTGCTCAATGTTCTTAACTATAGAACAGAGCTGATACAATTCTTAAAGTGACAACTCGCGTGTCCAAACATTCATTGCACCGGGTTTCAATACTCGATTGTCAAACCAGTGTAATCTCGGATTCGCGGAGGGCGGGGGGTTTAACTTTAAGAAATATAATTTATGCATATATACACTTATGGCAAGTAAGCTACACAAACGTTTTTATTTTATTCCCGAGGGAAATCAGGCTTTGTGCAATTATGCTGATTTTCATCAGGAATGAAATGCAAAGGTTTTTTGTTTTTTTTTCGTGTACTCCTCCCTCTTCTTGCGCGCGATCAGGGTTGTAACTTGTCACATGTACGGCGATATTGAATTAGTTTGCCTAGTGGCCGCTATTCCGAATTCATGACCGTAAGCCGCAATCAATAGACTGTTTAGTGTGTATCTTGTACCAAACGGTCACAATTAGAAAGAAAAGAAAAAAAAGTCACATAAAATTTTTTTAGGTAAAATTTTAGAATTAAGATTTCAAAAATTTTACTGGTATTATTTTTAATGAAAAATATCAAGCAAAAAGCAATTTTTTCTTGATTACTGAAAAGTGAAAACCATCAACTAATTCGAATATAAACAAATCGATTTTTTTTTTTAAATATATTTTTAGTATGAAATCATTTATACCGGTTTGAAACAGTCTAAATTAAACTTTAAAACGTTGTTTATGACCGTTTGGTAGAAGAGAAACAAACAGTTTATTGCTGACCGCTTATGGTTATGAATTCGGAATAGCGGCCACTGGGTCAGATAATTCAATGTTACCGATAAAATAAAATTGAAGTGAACAAACAAAATATTAACATTATTAATTATTATAAAAATTATTATAAAAAAGACATCAGGAGACTAATATTTCACTTCTTTTCTTGGCAAAAGCCTTTTCAAAGAGAAGCTTCTGTCTAAAGCGAAATAGTCTGTTTTTGTTGTTGATGTGATTTTGTCTTTTACATTGTGGTTTGTCCACTTTCCGATTTTATTTTACTATAATATACATATTTATACTACTACTACTAAGTTTTACTTGTGTATTGAGCACTGTTGAAGTAAATACTGAAAAATAAAGAAATATAATACTGAAAAAGATATAGATGAGATTGAATATAAGGATAAAATCCGACAGCATGTACAGGAGAAAAAAAAAATCAGTGGGCAAACCACAAAAGTACACATTTAAAAAAAAAAAAAAAAAAATCAGTGGACTAATATTTCGCTTCTTTTATTGACAGAGCGAAATAGCTTGATGTTTTTTGTTGATGTGATTTTATCTTTCATATTTTGTGGTTTGTCCACTTTCAATTTTATTTTCCTATAATATAAATTTATCGTTATTATTTTATTTTATTTTTTATTTTTTACTTACCTCTCGAGCAATTTGTCCGAGGGCTTGATCATCCGCCGTGTAGGTTTTGGCATTCACCCGTTTTCGTCCTGCGTTAGTCGAAGTCATTTTTACTTATGTTTGATATTTACTTATATTTACTCCAATGGATAAAAAATAATTACGTCCACATAAATAATTAAGGGGGAAAAAAAAAACAAGGTGAAAAAAATAACACCAAAACAAAGAAAATCCAGTTAATATAGCATACAGTCTTTAAAATATTTTTAAATGCTTTTTTTTTCTCACCCAGTAAAAGCAAGATTTGTACTTTTATAATACAATTACATATTTATGTATACAATTAATTATACAATAATAAACTGTTGGTTTAACTAGTTTAAGTGTATTTTTTAAATATTAATTTTATAATAATAATTATGTGATTTGGGAATGTTTTACTCTTTATTTAAAGTGTAATTTCTTTTTTTTTATTAAAATATTTTTATTTTCTGGTATATATTTGAACTACTGTTATTGTGGGAGTTAATATTTACTATTTTTATTGATGATGATAATAAAATGGTTGAGTAAACACTAATGGGTACTTATATTTGTTTGTTAAATTAACATTTAAAGTAAATTATGTCTAAAATAATGTTTAACAGCAAAAGTAATTATATTTTTGCCCCATATACAGTTAAGAATAATTGTAATAATAAATCAAATATATATATAAATATATAAGATATATATTTATATCACTTCATTTTAAAATATATATTTATGTAGATATATTTTCTCTTATACTTAAGTTTATTTTGTGTGTATCTGTGCGTGTGTGTTTTTGAAGTAGTGGCTTGATGTTATAGTAGTAAGTCCTTGTTTAATCCAATATAGCGAAATTATTCCATCAATTCTCCTGGTTGGTTCTGTGCCGGCTACGACGACATTGTCATCTCGGTAAAGATGGACATACTTGAGTTTGGGAATTCGTCTCCATTTAGAGAAGGGGGAAAATGTCAGTCAGCTGGTGGATTGTTTTTTAAAAAAGGGTCGCGAGACTCGGGAGAGAGAGAGATAGACGGTTTGTCAATCCACCATTTTCAGTCACCTGCGACAACCGGATGTCAGCCTCGTTCTCGGTGTAGTCGAGCGTCGACAGGGACAGATAACCAAACGAGTCTTCCTTAAAAGCTTCACTTCAAGACTTGTAACCAACGTCTCCAACGACCGGCCTTTATAACAACAACAATAACAAAAATAGATAATCTAGCGTTTGTAGAGACAGATAACCCAAGCCTCTAGATATTGCGCAGCCTTCAGTATTGTATCATTATTAAGAATTCTCTAGCGTCAACTGAGGCAGATAGATACCAACTAGTACGTCTAAGTCAAGCAGGGAATATTAGTTTTAAAAGTGTTTGATATGACAGATAACCGCTACTTAAATAGTAGTAGTAGTAAGAAGACAAGGAATCTTAGCATTAAAAGCATTTGATAGGACAACTAACCGCTACTACTATCATAGTTAAGACAAGTAACCATTTTTTGGGGGAAAAAGTCGCTTAAATTTTAAATGGAGTCGCAAATAATCGTCCCTAAAGTAAAAACGGGACGTCCCGTTTTTACTTTAGGGTGGCAAAGTAAGGGAGATAACTTATTTCAACTTATTTTTTTTTCAACAAAACAGCAAAAAATTAAATGAAGGTATGGGAGAAAATAGGGTAAATTTAAGTCCTAAATCGGTATAATTGGTGCCCTTCAAGTAATCTTTAGTAACAAAAAAATTTAAAAAATACAACGACATTACTCTCAAATAATTTTTTTTCTTTACTTAAACCATGTTTTAGCAAAAATCGAAATGAAAACTAGGCCAGAAAAATATAGTCGCCATCTTTATAAACAAGTCAAGAGAGGCTATATAAGGAAGATCGATAACTCAAGTTCATAATAGGGTTATGAAGTTGAGTTATCGTCTTCCTTGGCTAGCCTCTTGACTTGTTTATAAAGATCGCGACTATATTTTTTCAGTAGAGTTCTCATTTAGGTATGATGAAATTTGCTATAACTGGGTGTAAAAAAATTAAATAAATTTAAATAACATTGCAAAAACACTCAGAAGTATCGAACACTGTAGTGCTTCATAGCCAGCGGCTCCTTTCTTGGCCTAAATCCATTTTCAAACTTTCAGAATTTTAAGATTATATATATAAAAAAAATGAAAATGATTATTTATTCAATTTTTAACGAGCTTGATGTAAGTTTAACGTAAAATAGGCACTTTTCTTGATTTTTAACTAGTTTTTAACCAAAATAATCCCGTTTACTAAAACCCTTTCGGTAATTCGTGAAGGGGGGGGGGTTACATCAAATTTATTTACTAAACTGAATACCCATCTAAAATTTGAACCCGTAAGATTTTTAAAAGAAATTATTATTGTAGATTAACACTTTTAGTTACAGCGACCCCCCCCCCCCACCCCCGCCAAAATATGAGATTCTACTTTTTTAGGCGATTACGTGTAAAAACCTTAAAAACACTGGCGTAGGGAAAGAAAAAAAAATTTAAAAACAAAAAAGTAGTTAGAATTTAGAGTGAGCGATCAGTTTCGCATATAAATTTAACGTAAAATGATCCATCATTTCCGGGCTATTCTAGGTTTTTAGGGCATTAACAAAAACAAAACAAATTGCTATGGAAGATAAATTCTATGCATTCTTTTTTTTGGGGGGGTCTACTTTTTTAGGCGATTACGTGTGGTTTTACAACCTAGTCAGTCGTACCTAAGGTTAGTGGTAAAAGAATTTTGTTAACAGCACTAAAATGTAAGAATGGCCCGCAAATGGAGGATCACTTTATGTTAAATTTATGTACGAAAGTGATCGCCTACTCTAAATTCTAAAATAATTGTTTGTTTTTTCCTCTTTCTTCTTCTTCTTCTTCTTCTTCTTCTTCTTCTTCTTCTTCTTATTTCGGGCAAATTTTTCAGAGTGTTCACATGTAATCGCCTAACAAAAGTAGATTCTCATTTAGGGGGAGAGGGGGAGGGGTTAGCTGAGGGGGTTAATCTACAAATTTATCCAAATGCCTTTTCGGAAGTTCGTGAAGGGATAGTGGTTACGTTAAATTTATTTACCAAACTGAACACCCATCTAAAATTTTGACATGTAAGATTTTCCTCCAAAAAACATAATCTGAGAAGTTGGTGTCTAATGATAAGCAGAAGATTAAAAAAAGAAAAAAAAAGAAAAGAAAAGAAAGAACAATAACACATGTTTGATAAAGTACTGGAGAAATATCAATTCCAGAATGAGAGGAAAATGTCAGGCGAAATTGAGCTTTAAGGCTCCTGATGCAATCCTCTACCTGTATAAGAGTCAAGTACATTCTGAAATGGAGTACTGTTGCCACATCTGGGGAGGTGCCGCTCAGAGCACCCTTTCCTACCTTGACAGAGTACAAAACCGACTTCGAAATCTAGTGGGAGATGTCATCTTCTCTTCCCTACAGCCTCTTTCTCACCAAAGAGAAGTTGCTAGTTTTTTTTCTCTACTCTATCGTTATTTTCATGGTAAGTGCTCGACTGAACTCCAGTCTATGCCCCTCCCCCTGTAAAACATCCACAGCAAGAACTCGTCTAGCTAAAACCGCTGTAAATAATTTTCCTTTCTTCCTTTGTGTACCTAAAACTAAACGGAAGTTTCATGAGCAAAGTTTCTTTCCAAGAACTGCTCGTCTGTGGACACAATACCACAGGACTGCTTCTCAGCTGACTAGAACATGTCCAATGTTTACAAATTCTAAATAATCAAATTCTGACCAGTTTCAACCATCGTTATCAATCCTCAAAGTGTTATCGCACCATCCACCTGACAAGCTCATTAACCCTTATCCTCGAGTGGCCTTTGGGCTGTAGCAGTTGCATAAGAGATCTATTTTGTTTATATGCAATATCGTGCGTTATGTCGAATTTGTATAGGTAAAGGAGTTATCTACTTCTGTGTTGAAAGAGTAAACAGGAGTTATCTGCCCATGGTACAGGAAGTACCATGAGTTATCTGCCCCTTATTATTACATAAGAAACTGTGGAGGAGGCATTTGTTTTTTTAGTACTGAACAGTGACAGACGTTGGAAGAAACATCTTTCATACTCTACATGGTGCTATGAACAGGATTAAAAATACTATAAAGCGTAGAATTCTTTCTTTTTTTTGTAGCACTGCGTAGGACAATGAACTTACCTACTACCAGCCACCATGGAGCAGGAAGGTGTGCTATTGATGAAACAACTTATTGAACTGCAAAAAGAAAATATTGAGCTCTGAAAAGAAATGCTTTGCGGTCATTCCAATACGTCACGGGTTAAAAGACCAGAACGACCTTCAATAGGATTGAATACCACAAACGGAGAATGGAGATTATTTTTGGACACATGGGCCTGATACAAGTATGTATGCGGATTGGAAGACCCAACCGCAATCCAGAACTAACTACGGGATACATGTACACTGGAAACGAACAGGCTACTCTAGAAACGCTCAACTCTACCACAGAAGAGTAACATTTACGTCAGATACGACTGGTGGCAGTAAGAGGATTACACAAAGAAGTCCACCGACAGAAATTCCACTCCATCAGGCAGAAAGAGGGTGAGTCGATAATGCATTTTTTATCGAGATTACGTGGCCATGCTAAATTTTGCAAATTTAGGGTTCGATGTTCAAATGAACAAACTTGCAGGCAGCAAGTAGACTACTCAGATGACATTGTTGCCGGACAAATATTATAGCAGGACTTAGTAACGTAGAACACCAAAGGAAGGTACTTGACATTTTGGACCAGAAGTTCACACGGTTGGTCTGTCTGGAGGCAACAGACAAGTCAACCCCTCATTCCTACAATGCCACACACCCTCTTACATTATCCAACGTGCAAAGGTCGAACCAGAAACAGCACTACCAGGGGACCAAGGGCCTTCCAACTCCACAATACACCAAACCTTGCAATGGATGTGGAGAGACTTCACACTCTAGAGGGTCGATGAACTGGAAGGATTGTCCGGCAGTTTTGTGGAGTGATGGGGCACATGAAGAAAGTATGCTGTAAACTTGTTAGGTTCAAAACGGAAGCCAACAGCAAAATGTCAAGAAGTGGGGAGTAGTTCATATTCACTATGAGTGCTCCAGATAGTTGTAATGCTCACAAGGGCAGCAGGTACAACAAAACACAACCAACGAATATGCCTCACCTCGAGTGGGATGGGAAACAATTTCAGATGAGCGCCCTAGAGCTACCCTCTTCGGTGACTGTGGAAGGTCACCATGATGCCTGGAACTCATGCGGAATTTGGACGTATACAAAAGAAACTGGTGAGCCAGCAGGGTCATCGCATCCCAGCCTTTGCAGACACAGGGGTGCAGACTTGTTTGAGTGGACCTGAAATTCAGAAACTCCTTGGGTACCTAGATGGGTACCTCGTGTCAACTACCAATCGGATCCGGGACATAATGGATAACTGATTACAGATCAGAGGTGTCTTGTTTCTGTGCCTAAAAGTGGGAACAAAAAGGACACAGCAAGTGGTATATGTATCAGACAATACATCTGGATTCTATTTGTCACAAACTGCCTTGAAGGATCCGGATTTGTTGCCTTCCAATTTCCCGACTTCTTTGTCGCAGAATAGCTTGTTAAGGAACATGAAGGAAATGGCCTCATGTGGATGCCCGCACAGAACGTCTGTCCTGATGAAATCAGAAACCATCCCATTCAAAATGGTTAGTGGAACATTTTAAGTCAAGCACATTTAACACATTCCCACATCAACCACTGCAAACAATGGAAAGTAAACCCTTAGAAATAGAGGGTCTCCAAGGTGCACGGTGGACCTAAAAAAGTTAAATGATGCTACTATGAGTGAAACAGATCACACCCTATCCCCATTCAATCCGGTTTTGATGATACTGAGACACACCAGGAAAACGATCCTTGACGCATTGAATGGATACCGCAGTCTACAGCTATCCCCAGCCACACGGGATGCCACACTACATTCATTACTGAGTGGGGCCGATATAGGTACTGTCGAGCCTCTCAAGGATTCCATGGATCAGGGGAGGGATACACCCATTGGTTTGATGACATCACAGTGGATATGGCTCGTAAGACCCGATGCATAGACGACAGCCACTTATGGGACGATTCAATAGAGTCATTATTCTGACACGCAATTGATTACATCAGTCACTGTGCAGACAAGGGGATTGTATTTAACCCGGACAAGTTTAATTTTGCTGAAATGGAGATAGAGTTTGCAGGATTTCTGGTCACTGCAAATGGTGTTCGACCCACAAAAAAGATGACAGAAGCCATCCTTCAATTCTCTACCCCCACGAACATCACTGGGGTTAGGTCCTCGTTTTTTGGACTTGTGAATCAGGTGTCGTTTGTCTTTTCACAAGCAGAAGTTATGGCCCTCTTCCGAGAACTATTGAGGACAAAGAACAGAAAGTTCTATTGGGACGAAACACTGGAGAGCATGTTCCAAGAATCAAAAAGAGTCATAGTGAAGAGGATTGAGAAGGGTGTTCAAACATTTAAAATGAACAGAGTGACAGGGCTGGAGACAGATTACAGCAACACAAGAATATCGCACTTCCAATTTCAAAAACACTGTAGATGTGAGGGCGAAGTAAACATAAGTTGTGGGATGACCACTGGAAACTCATTCTGGCTGAGTCCCACTTTACCAATAACTCAGAGTCGAGATAAGCACCAGTAGAAGAAGAGGCTTTAGCCCTCGTCTACAGGCTAGAATCCTGCTGAATGTTCATACTTGCATGCCTGGATTTACTGGTAACAGTGGATCACCTGCCACTAATCAAAATATTTTTCTAACCAGACCCTGGAAAATATTAAAAACCCCGCCTGTTGAACTTCAAGGAAAGGACACTGATGTACTGCTTCCAGGTAAAAGTAAAACATTACCCCGGAAAACTTAATTTAGCCCCGGATTGTGCATCCCGATACCCAACAGGTACCCCACCAAGAAACCTTGACCAAATGATTGACACTGCAGTCAAAGCCGCCTTCACGTCGATGTACGAAAGCGACCCTAAGTTGAAGGCTATTACATAGGAAAGGATTGTCGCCGCGGCAGCCACAGATGAAGAATGCAGGACCTTAAGAGATCTGATCCAAAATGGTTTTCCTCAATCATGCAATGACCTCCCACCCATAGCTCTGGTTTTCTGGCCTATGCAGGAAGAAATATTCTGCCTGGAGGAACTATTTAGTATATGCTGATCAATATACTGGATGGGTGGAAGTTGCCCTAATGATATCGGGAAGGGCCAAAACTGTATGCGACACCTTGAGAACTTGGTTCTGTACTTATGGGTCACCGGAGGAAATCTCTTTGGACAGAGAACCACCGTTTAAGTCACAGGAGTATGACTCCTTTTTAAAGAACTGGGGTATACATAAACGTACCTCATTAACATACTACGCACAAAGCAACGGCCGCTCAGAGTTAGCCATTAAGACAGCAAAACGAATACTAGCTGACAATATGGACAGCTACGGATGCCTATGCCATGATCGGGCTGTTCGGGTGTTACTAACCCATTGCAATACTCCCGTTCAGGACCTTAACATGTCCCCAGTCGTAATGCCATACGGTCGAATCATTAAAGACCACCTTTCGGTCCTATGGGATAAATATCAAACCCGGAAACAATGGAAAGAAATAGTCGAACAAAGGGAGTTGGCAATGGCTAAGAGGCATATGTTGAATGAGCAGTTCTATAATCAGCATTGTCGCCCACTCCAGGAACTCCAAGTTGGAGAATTCGTCACAATTCAGAACCAGGATGGTAATTACCCTTGTCGCTGGATGAAGACGGGGAGGATCGTGCGGACACATGGTAACCGACAGTACCAAATGCGGGTAGATGGGAGCAATCGAATAACTCTGCGCAACCGTCGGTTTCTCCGTAAAATCCACCCAGTTATGAATGGCTCACATTATGCCACTCCAAGGACCTCAAATCCATCCACAAATCCTGAACCCTCACAGGAACGACCAACCGAGGAAGCAATGGGTGTTAAACAAAACATCAATGTCAAACCACCCAGTAAACCTGAGGAAGAGGAAATAGAAATTGATGATACCACAGGAGTGTTGGAGAGCAACACAGAAAGATATACACACCCAGTCAGTCCCCCACCATTAAGACAACCGTCATGTCACAGAACAAGAGCGCCAAGAAACTTGTCCCTACAAATGCATGGAAAATCGCACAGGTTCTCTGGTGCATATGAAGATGAACATGACAATTCATCCCGTAGTCACGGGGGGAGGGGGGGCATGTATAGGTAAAGGAGTTATCTACTTCTGTGTTGAGAGAGTAAACGGGAGTTATCTGCCCATAGTACAGGAAGTACCATGAATTATCTGCCCCTTTTTTATATAAGAAACTGTGGAGGAGGTCATTTGTTTTTTTTAGCACTGAACAGTGACAGACGTTGGAAGGGACATCTTCCATGCTTTACAGAGTTATAGTTCGGTCGACATAAACAAGCGTATTGATATACAAGCGATTAGCATAGCACTGCATGCTCACTACGAAGTTCCACCCAGCTATTTTCTGAGCAAATACAAAGCAGTTTGAGTCGAGATTTCAACCTAGATGAATGTGGCATTTTCCTCTCTCCCCTCGTCATCATGGTGGAAATAAACTCAAGAACAACTGGAATTATGCTACCTTTATGCCTGCCAACCAAGCAACTCAAGTCACTTGTCTATGTTCCTATATTCTTGTTCCAGTTTAATAAAAGACATACTTATATTATTGTAGAGAAGACGTTTATGTTTTCCTTCAAACTCATGGTGACCTTTTTCTTATTCAAGTCAGATACGTACAGACACGGCCAACTCAGCAAAATCTCCTCTCTCGATAATCTCAACAACAGACACCACACAATCCTATAATAGGGCCTTGATAAGTGGTGACTTGGTAGTACATGAAAAAGGCTCCCATAGACTATAAATTGAAATTTAACAGTCTTATGCGCAAAGTGCAGTATCTGTTTTGATACTACACTTTATCTTTTCTGTCCTCGGTCAGTGAACAGAGAAATCCTTTTCGACTGAGGCAATTTTTATTTTTGTCCTAATCCAGAATGCCTCTTCTTAAGAGAGCTGGACTTTTCCCACATTAAAAACCGACTTTGTGTCTAACTCTGCCCTCGTAGGAAAACAAGTGAATAGGGACTTTTAACGGTCCTGTCACATTCACGTTGCACACACCTCTTCTGTATATTTTTTGTTTTTGTTGGGTTTTTTTTCGTATTGCTGGACTTAGGGTTAGTGATAGGGTTAAAGAAAGGCATTGTCTTTTTATGACTTTTAAGTTAAAATTAAATAAAATTATATTTGTGTTTAAATCGATTTCAAAATTAGATTCTATGTTGATTAGTGAACTTGCTCAGCACGTCAGCCACGTTAATAATGCCAAAATCTTCCTTCACAATCTTCAAATTACTGCTTTAGTAGTGGTAGTAGCTTTTGAACCAGACAAAACCGACTTTTTGTTCGGCATCTTCTAGCCGTTTACATAAACAGCCGGAAGATGCCGAAGTGCTTAACCAATCAGAAGGCTTGAGAAGCAGACGACAACTCTGGGTTTTTGGAGAATATGACCCCACAAAGAAGGAGGGTTTTCTGGTGACAGTACCCAACAGGAACGCCGAAACATTCCTTCCCACATCTATGCTAACTCCAAAAAAAATCCGAAAAATTTTTGAAAATTACTAAACAAAAATCTTGCAAAATGAAAAACTTGTACAACTTTTGAACTGGACAAAAACCGAACAATTTTTTAATTTTTACCCTAAACTAACCCTAAACTAACCCTAACCTAACCCTAAATTTACCCTAACCTAGTCAGTATTTGTCCTGTTCAAACGCTGTACTGATATAAAAACAAAAAACGAAAAGAAATCTGTAAAAATCGTTCTTTCATTGATTCTAAAGTCTTTAGTTTATTCATAAAAAACACAATTCATCGAAAATCGTTGTTCATTGATTTTTAGTTTATTCATAAAAAACACAATTTATCGAAAATCGTTGTTCATTGATTTTTAGTTTATTCATAAAAAAAACAATTTATAAAAAAAAAGTTTGACTTTTGAACTTTCCTGTGAAAAAAGAAATTTGTTTCATTGATTTTCTTTGTCAAAAAATAAATAAATTGTCATAAAAATAAACACACTAATGTATATATATATATATATATATATATATTTGTTTCATGTTTAATTTTTTTCAATATTTAACATCACGTGCTGTCTCTCTCTACATCCGGGTAAGTTGTATGTCAGGAGCGTCATGATATATGGCAGTGAATGCTGGGCCCTTGCCCAGTCCTCTCTTGCCCGTCTGCAGCGCAATGACAGATTCATGATCAGATGGATCTGCAATGTGAAATCTGACCAAACCCAACACATCAGGTCAGAGGATTTGCTGAAAGCACTACACTTACCCAGCATGGAGGTTATTCTAAGGATAAATCGATTGTGCTGGGATGGCCATGTGGAACGTTCATCCTTCTGGATAAACCACTGCGGAAGCATGAATGTCATAAATCGCAGGAAGGTTGGCCGATCAAGGAAAACTTGGAAGAAAGTGATTGGACCAGACAGCACAGTGAAATTTGGATACTGATGACCCACTGAACCGTGAGAAGTGGAGAATGAGCTTGCATAACATCATTAAACGTCTGACCCCTGAATAAGGGAAAAGTGACGTTAAACGAATAGAAGATTTATATATATATATATATATATATATATATATATATATATATATATATATATATATATATATATATATTGTTGTAGACTGATCCGGATTTACCCATAGTGGCAGGATAGATTCGTCAGGTCACTATAAAGTCGACACCTTTGCCTAAACAAAGGGGAACCCCTTAGCGAACTGTTTATAGCATGTCTGCCTGATTTATTGTATGTAATTAAGTATTCTTAATACATTTCTTATTCTTTCTATTCCTGTCTTGTGTTCTTATTTATTTATTGTTATTACTACGATATAACAAATTGGCGATGAGAGATTATGATTTAAAATCCAGTTGTTAACATATAACAAATTGACGATTTTCAATCAGGACTCACGGAAAAAATTATTTGTTTTATTATAACAAATTACTGATATTCCTGAAAAAAAAATTTCCTCAACAGTGGATTTGAACCCTGGACGGTAACATTACAAAGACACAAGGAATCGCTTCTCAAGTAAGAACAAATTTTTGTTTTTCCAAAGGAAATAGCCAACCAAATTGTTTTTACAATTTGACAGTGACTTTTTGAAAGGATTTGAGAAGAAAAGATATTTTGTTTTCATTGTATTTGGACTGTACGTATTATTTTTTTCCTTTTATAAAAGGCTACAGCATATTTTAAACAACTGTTGTCTGAGGAAAAACAAAACAAAATATTTTTAAAAATGGAAGAATTGCAAACTATGGTCCAATTTTTTAAAATACAAGTGGAACAACAGCAAAAAAATGACAAACGGTTTGAAAAAGTTTTAGAATTTATTGTCCAGCGAACACAAGAACCAAAGCAAGCGGGATTTCTTTTTACCAGATACGGTTGTGAATTCAATTGGAGAATGGTTCTATTTTTCTGCCTACTTTCGGAGATGACGTCACTGCATTGCGTTTCAAACAATGGCCGTCGTAATAATAACAAGCCGCGCATGCGTGGTCCCCCTCTGTATGTGACGAGTGTAAAATGCAATAAATTTGGGCAATTTGGGGCATTTTTTACCCCCTGGGGGCGCGAAACAGAATTTTTCTGATGTCAAGGATGCTCATTTTATATTCAGAACAATTGCCTCTACATTTTGGCCAAGTCTCAGAAAAATTCAATGGATGGATCAAACGTTATGGGAGAAAAGGGTCATTTTTTGCTATTTTGGGGGTTTTGACCCCCTGGGGGCGCGAACCAGATGTTTTCCAAAGTCAGCGATACTTAGTTTCTATTAGGAACAATTGCCTCAGCATTTTGGCCAAGTTTCAGAGAAATTGAATGGATGGATGAAAAGTTATGGGGCAAAAAATGTCATTTTCGGCCATTTCGGGGCCTTTTGACCCCCTGGGGGGCTAACCAGATTTCTTTTTCAAAAATCGGAGAATGTCACTTTCTAACCTGACAAAAGTTACAACTTCATGCAAAATTTCAGAGAAATTTCAGAAAAATTGAATGTATGGATCAAACGTTATGGGAGGAAAGGGTCATTTTTTGCCATTTTAGGGGCACTGTGACCCCCTAGGGGCGCGAACCGGATTTTTTCCAAGGTCAGCGATACTTAGTTTCTATTAGGAACAATTGCCTGCACATTTTGGTCAAGTTTCAGAGAAATTGAATGGATGGATGAAAAGTTATGGGGCAGAAAATGTCATTTTTTGCCATTTCGGGGCCTTTTGACCTCCTGGGGGGATAACCAGATTTTTTTTCAAAAATCGGAGAATGTCACTTTCTAACCTGACCAAAGTTACAACTTCATGCAAAATTTCAGAGAAATTCAATGGATGGTTGCGGAGAAAAATCCGGACGGACACACACACGGACGGAAATGCCTCAAAACATAGGTCTCCCAATTTTTTTAAATCGGGAGACCAATAAGAAGGCATTTCGACTTCTCCATTCACTAAATAATCCATCAAAATTCAGGAAATTAACCAATTTTAATGAAATTTTCAGTATTTATTAATTAATGATCACGAAATATAATAAATCCATTACTTTATTAGAAAGCTTGGTGCAAATGTATTATTTCCTGTAAACAAAAAACAGTTATCCAAAATATCAAAACATTTCGCCTTCTCCATTCACTAAATATCAAAACATTTCGCCTTCTCCATCCACTAAATAATCCATCAAAATTCAGGAAATCAACCAATTTTAATAAAATTTTCAGCATTTTTTTTAATGAAAATAAAGATCTGTATATGTTTAAAATAAAAATAAAAATATTAATTATTTCGTATATATTACGAAAAATGCCCGTAAACTCTGTTAATAAAATCATTATACTTCGAAAAAAAATTAATTTTGTTAATTAACGAATATTATCATTGAATAAGGCATTGTTTAATCAATATTTTCTCCCCAAAATATAATTTCATAATATATTTCATGTGATTTACTATTTATTGAAATAACATTGTTCCAAATTGTTCGAAATGCCGTAAATTAAACTATTTTTTTTTTAAATCTTAGTGAAACTGTATTATTTTTTTTAACAAAATACACCATTACTAAAGGTATATTTTTATGAATTTTTTTTTAATGAAAATAAAGATTTGTATATGTTTAAAATAAAAATTTTTTTTAACTATTTCGTATATATTACGAAAAATGCCCCTAAACTTTGTTAATGAAATCATTATAACTCGAAGAAAAATTAATTTTGTTAATTAACGATATTATTATTGAATAAAGCATTGTTTAATCAATATTTTTTTGTGTGTGAAAATATTGATTAAATATGCCGTTATTATTTCATTTATTTAATCTACAAAAGTACAGAGAAAAGATAAAATATACTACACTTTATAAGACATCGAAAAAAGTAATTAAAAAAAATGGAAACAATAATTATTGGCTATACACTACTTTTTTATCAAATAATGAATAAGTAATTCAGACTTTTGATTTTTTATATAATTAAAAAAAAAATGAAGACTTATTTGCGTGTATCCATATTTGCCGTAATTCTTTCTCTTTTGGAAATCCAAACACATGCAGTAGCCATTTTAACTTTGTGAATGATGAAATGAAATTTAAAAAGGCGCGAAATTAAGTTAACCAAACGCGATGACGTCAGAGGGGGGCAAGAAGTTAGTTGCTTGGCCTTGTTAAACTCTCGGTGGCCATGGCAGGACCCTAATTTAACATTGCAAGCAATTGTTGACGAATGTAATAGAATCGTAAGCATGCGACAAGATTCGGTGAAGATCGAAGAAAAAGACGTGGCTCAAGTCTGATATGCCAGAAGAGACGGTTCAAAAAATAAACATTTGAAACCTATTCGTCGCTATGCAAAAAGCACACAAAAGTGGAAACCAAAAACATGGAAAACCACACAGAAGCGGAAACCAGACAAATGTCCTTCATGTTTAGGATTTCATATAAAAGGCAGGTATTGTGGCCGGGGTTTGGTTCTTGGACAAAGGGTTAAACCCAGGTGGGGTGCCCCGACCAATGGTTGTGGGAGAGATGCCTTTATAGTAGAATGTCATTCCCACTGTTCAAAGTGGCCCGACCACGTGTGGATAAAATTAACAGAATAAAACAAACAAAAGGAAGAAAGAGAACATTATTATAATATCTGAAATTATATTAGAAAGAAAGCGAAGGAATAATAAAGCTACCCACACAAGGATGGTATTTTCTAAAATCAATAATTAGAGTAAAACATTTATATTAAACAAAACAATTGATTTGGCTAAAACATTTCGTAAAGCTATCAGTTACAGAGTTCATTTTTAAGGAGTGAAAAGTTCCATTTGTACGAATGTGTACGAGTAAAATGTTCGGTTTGTTCAAGTTCATGTTTGTACGAATGTGTATATGCGAGCGTGTTTGATGTATTCTTTTGTGGCAATTGTAATGTGTGTGCTTGACAGAATAGTTCGTTATTCGTGGTAGGAATTAAAAGAGATTACCTACTTTTTGACTTTTGCCTCCCCCACCTCCTCGGTCGAGCCGGTGGGGGAGGGGGTTGTCGACGATCTCCTCTATGTGCGTTCGGACGGAAAGCGGAAGAAAAAGAGAGAGAAAAGAGGGTGCGTGACTTGTTTTATAGGGAGTCAAGCTGACCTGTTGGTCACTGATTGGCCGGAATCTTCGGCCAACGTGCTTTCACGAGATCACCCCTTTTTCTCTACCTCAGAGACGAAGAAGAGCTGAGCAAAGAAAGAAAGAAAAGAAGCCGCAACAAATATCCCCTGGCCGGCAGCAGCGTCTGTCACAGTGTCCCTTTAAAAACAAAATTTGTTATTTTTATGGAAGGTTAGGGCATGTAATGCACCTGTGTAGAGAAAAAAAGTTGAGCGCTAAGAGTTTTGTAAATGCTGTAATTTCCAGGAAAAATGGCGGCGGGCATCATGAAAGAAAATTTGTTTATATAAAAATGAACAACAAAAATACTCGTTTTCAGAGAGACACTGGTAGCAACTTGTCTATAATCAGTGAAGACTCCTGGAAAAAAATTGGAAAACCAACATTGGTTTGCAGCGAAAAGGTCGCAAAAGGAGTAACTGGCAGAAAGCTGAATTTCATAGGGGAATTTATGTGTAACATTTCTTTTGGAGGTAAGACGTGTAAAGCTAAAGTCTATGTGCTGAAAAATACTTTCGATTTATTTGATACCGACTGGATGGCTTTATTTGACTTATGGGATAAACCGATAAGCTCATTCTGCAACTTGGTAAAGGCCCCCTCCCCAAACACAAATAGTAAAAGTGAAAAACTTAAGAAGACCCTTAAAAAAGATTTCCTAAAGATATTTTCACAAGGTTTGGGCAGATGCACAAAAAACGAAAGTAAAATTGGAGGTAATGGAAAATGCTACTCCAGTTTTCAAACCAAAGTGTAGTGTACCCTATGCAGCTGTAGAATCGATAGACCAGGAGCTCGACCGCCTAGAACAAATGGGGGTACTTAGAAAAGTACAATATTTAGAGTGGGCATCACCCACGGTTGACATAAAAAAGAAAAGAAAAATATTTGTGTGTGCGCGGATTTCTCAACTGGCTTGAAAATGTGCCTAAAAATGCATGAATATCCATTGCCTAGCGCAGAAGACATTTTTGCCCGTTTAAATGGTGGAAAAATGTTCTCGAAATTGGATCTATCAAATGCGTATCTGCAAGTAGAAGTCGAGGAAGAGAGTACGAAATTGCTCACTATCAATACGCACAGAGGGTTGTATTCGTTTAATCGTCTACTTTCGGAGTGAAAGTAGTACCAAGTTTGTTCCAAAAAATAATGGATAATATGTTAGCGGGTTTGGATTACGCTATGGCATACTTGGATAATATATTGATCAAGAGCGAGACCATTGAACAACACATTGAACATGTGAATGAGGTTTTTTTCAAAAATCGCTGAATATAGGTTTAAGCTCAGCAAGGATAAATGCAAATTTTTTATGTCCAAAATAAAATATTTAGGACAATTTATAGACTCAAAAGGCAGAAGACTCGATCCAGAAATGTCTAGTGCAATTAAAATTATGCCCGCCCCAACAAATATTGCTGAATTGCAAGCATTTCTAGGTCTTGTTAATTATTATCAGATATATATAAATAATATGCATGATTTACGTTCCCCGTTGAACGAATTGTTAAAAAAAATAAAAAATGGAAATGGACAGAAAATTGCTAGAAGGCTTTTCAAAAGATTAAGGATGTGCTTACATCAGAACTTTTTTTAACACATTATGACCCGAAATTAGAAATAATTTTGGCTACTGATGCGAGTAATTACAGCATCGGAGCTATACTACTCCATAAAGACAATTTAGACGGCACAAAAGCCATTGCTCATGCGAGCAAAGGTTTAATCTCGGCTGAAAAAAAATATAGTCAGATCGAGAAGGAAAGTTTATCCATCATTTTCGGGATTAAAAAATTTCACAAATTCATTCATGGCCGTAAATTTATTTTACAGACGGATAATCATCCATTACTTTTGATTTTTGGATCAAAGAAAGGAATCCCAGTTCATACAGCAAATAGGTTACAGTGATGAGGAACTATTCTGCTAAATTATGATTTCAAAATGGAATATATTCCTTCAAAGAAGTTAGGTCATGTGGACGGCTTGTCCTGATTAATTCCAAAATATTGTGAACCAATGGAAGATACGGTAATCGCATCACTCAAAGCTGAAAGTGAAATAAAAGAAGTACTGGTTAGCACCGTACGCAAACTCCCAGTGACTGTGCAAGAAATACAAATAAAATGTAAAATTGATAATTTTATTAAAAACATGATGGATAAAGTGAAGATCAAACAAAGGGGAAATATAGATTCGCCGGTAAGCAATAATTATTAAATTTGTGACGAAATTTTAATGTATGCCGAGCGCATCGTGATCCCAGTGGTATTACAAAAGAGACTGTTAAAGGATTTTCATTGTGTTCACGCAGGAATATGCAAAATGAAATTGCTTATGCATTCATACGTTTTTGGGCCAAGTATGGATCAGGACATTGAGAGAACAATTAAGAGCTGTAGAGGTTGTGCTCTAGCAGCTAAAGCACCACCAATAATGACAGCATCATGGCCGAAAGCGGACACACTATTTTCTATAATAGGACCCAATTCACCTCAGGAGAGTTTAATATGTTTTGCAAAAACTTTGGGGTAAAACATATTACTACACCTGCTTACCACCTGAGAAGTAACAGGCAGGCAGAAAGGTTTGTAGATACCTTCAAAAGGGCTTTTAGAAAAGCTGGAGGTGAAGTAAACGATGAGTGGAAGATCCAACAATTCTTACGGGTTTATAGGGTCACACCGAACAGAAATATTGCGGTGAACATGGCACCCGCAGATATGATGTTCGCAAGAAAAATTAAAACTATTTTTGACAAATTGTTGCCAGTGAAGAAAAAACATTTTAAAAACACGGATGGTAAGACCAGACATTTTAATGTTGGTGAAAAAGTGTTTTTTAAGAATTACAGAAAAGGGTAAAATGTTCTGGCAAGACGGTATTGTCACCAGGAGAATCGGATGTCTGATATACATGGTTCAGGGTTCAAAGTGGGAAAACAAGTGTCATGTAAATCAGTTGAGATGCAGATATGTGGAAAAACAAACCTCACATGAGGAACCCATGGAGATACTTTACGATGTATTTGATGTACCGATTCCTGAAAACCTTACTACTACTCCTGCTACTGAAGTAAGACGTACAACGAAAAGATAGAGAAATTCAACAGAACGTCTAGAGATTGACCCAAAGAGGAAAATATATATTTCCAGGAAAAAATAAATCTTAAGGGGAGGTGTTGTGGACTGATCCGGATTTACCCATAGTGACAGGATGGATTCGTCAGGTCACTATGAAGTCGACACCTTTGCACACCACTTATAGCACATCTGCCTAGAGCCTGTATTTGCGACAGACTTATTGTATGTACTTAAGTATTCTTAATACATTTCTTATTCCTTCTATTCCTGTCTTGTGTTCTTATTTATTTATTACTACGATATATATATATATATATATATATATATATATATATATATATATATATATATATATATATATATATATATATATATATATATCCGTCCTGTCAAATAAAAGTTAGCGAGTATAAACCTACCCAACGAATAAGGGAAAGGAGAATGCAAATAGTAAGTCAGAATTTCTCACCAGACCTCCACCATCACTCTATTTCCATGAGACGTTTTCTTTCTTTTCTTTTTCGTTTCTGCTTTCTATACAGCAATTTTTCCCCTTTTGTCAGAAACATTTCTCATGGAATGTGAGGACTAAAGGACAAAATAAGGGAAAAGTGATAGTTACAAGGCTGCTGAAAGGAAACCCAAGATCCACTTCCTACTCTCTATCAGTCTGGATGACCATTGGCTTTCGTAGAGCTCATCCGCCTTTAGTGTTGCTGGGTGTGCACACACTCACCTCATCAGATAAGCCAAGGCCTGCCTGATGGAAGGAGGGGGGCTGTTTAGTTGCTGACAGCCGAACCATGAAACAGACAGTATTAGTTTATAAGGTGATACTAAATTCTCAGATAATTAATATTTGGCGTTCAATTTGATGTAGGGGAGGTTAGAGTTCAGTCTGCTATATAGGTTTGTCATGGGTGGTTTACAACCGCCAACCCTTTGATAACAAACCGGACACTGTCAGTTTACACCACCTTCGCTTCCAGGTTGAACAAAACCTAATATTAAATTTATTTCCAGTCAAGGTCATCCCTATAAAAGGTCAGGCGATCATGCAACTGAGGTCTTTTATTAGAGGCGATGTGAATTTTCTTAGATAATTAATATAGCAGTTAAAAGCAGATCTTAAAAGACATCCAGTGGTGAGGCCTCTATTTGAGAGCTGTGGGGAATGTGGAGTTGCACCTTAGTTGCCATTGCTTCCAGGTCCACTCTGGCCCGGAGTGGTAGTACCTGTAAAGGCCCCATCCTACCGGCGCTACCAGATCAGGCTGTCTGAAGTTATTGACTTCCTGACTCAAAATGCACCAAACATTGATGTTTTATTGTTTTTTTCTTTGCAAAACTCAATCATGTTCTGCAAAATCCAAAAGAAAAAACAACAATTTCCCTCCCTCCCCCTTTTCTCCTCCCTTCGCCCCCTCCCCATCTCCCTTCCTTCGCCCCCCCCCCCTCCCCTTATTTCACTCAACCAAACATCATGAATAGATACTTGAACATATGAAGAACTTGAAGCAGAAACACTTTCGCCAAAATGAACGGATTCGGCATTAAATAACCTGAAAAGGGTTGATCTGCCGTAGAACAAAAGAACTAAACCAAACACCATGCCTGGTACTACCAGATCAGGCTGTCTGAAGATACTTGCTTCCTGACCAAAAATGTACCAAACACTGATGTTATTGTTTTTTTTCTTTCCTTTTGCCAAGATCCAAAAATGTTCTACAAAGCAAAAAAACAAAAAAAAGCAATTTTCCTCTACTAAACAACCAAACGGAACACCATGAATAAATATTTGAAGATATGTAAAACTTAAAGCAGAAAAACTTTTAGCAATATGACCGTATTCGGCATTAAATAATCTGAAAAGGGTTGATATGCCATAAAATAAAACAACCAAACGAAACACCATGAATAAATATTTGAAGATATATAAAACTTGAAGCATAAAAACTTTTACCAATATGACCGTATTCGGCATTAAATAATTTGGGGTTGATATTCTGTAAAACAAAACAACCAAACCAAAAGCAGAGGGAAAATTTGTTTGATGTTTTTATGTGTTTTAACATATATGGCCGGGGGTTCCGAACAAAGGGGTAAACCAATGTGGCGAAGGCTGGCCGGACAAAGGTTATGAGAGATGCCTTCATGGAGGCATGTCATTCTCGTTGTTCAGGGTGGCCCGACCACGTGTGGATAAAATTAACAGAATCAATAAACAAAAGGGAAGAAAGTAAAACATTATCATTATATCGGAAATTATATTGGAAAGAAAGCGAAGGAATAATAATGCTACACACAAGAATAGTATTTAGTAAAATCAACAATTAGAGTAAAACATTTATATTAAACAAAACAATTTATTTGGATAAGACATTTTGTAAAGCTATCAGTTACAGAGAATGCTTGAGTTCATTTTTAAGGAGTGAAAAGTTCCGTTTGTTACACGAGTGAAATGTTCGGTTTGTTTAAGTTTGCGTATGTGTGAGCGTGTTTGATGTAAAGTGATTTTTGTGGCAATAGTAATGTGTATGCGTGTGAGAAAAGTTCTTTGTTCAATGATGAGAAATGGAAGATGTTACCTTTTCTTTGACTTATGCCTCCCCCACCTCCTCGGTCGAGCGGGGAGGGGCATGGGCGATGATCTCCTCAGTGCCTGCTGACCGAAAATCGGAAGAGAAAAAGAACGAAAAGAGAGTGTGTGACTTGTTGCACCTCTTTTTATAGGGATCAAGCAACGTGTGATCAAGCTGGACTGTTGGTCCCTGATTGGTCGGAATCTTCGGCAAACGTGTTTTCACGAGATAACCTTTCTTCTCTATCTCGGAGACGAAGAAGGGTTGATCACACAGAGAAAGAAAAGAAGTCGCAACAAATATTCACTTGGTCGGTAGTAGCGTCTGCTACACATACTAAACAATAATAACCATTATAAGCTAATTGATAAATTTGATAATTATTGACGAATTCTTATAAATGAAGAGACAGCTAACTTTAAATAAACAAAGGCAAATGTATATAAAAAAAATGTTTTTCTTGAATAAAAAAAACAGTGTTAATATGAAAAGAAAACATTAAAAAAAGATTATGACATTAAACTTCTACAAAATATATAAAACTAACTAACAAATATGAACTACTGTTTTAATTTTTCTTTTTAATTAATGATATTAAAAAAATAGTTTGTGCTAAATTTCAATAGTGATTTTTTACAATATACTCACAAACTTATAATCCAAATGTATTTTATGATATAATACAGAATCTCAGCTGAAATAAATGTGATGGGTTAGAATCCCATTTCAGAATGAAATTTTCTTGGATCAATGAGAGTGAAGTAGTAGCAGCTAAAAATATTTCTGTTGACTGACTGACTGGAAATCTTGCCTCCAGCAAAAGAATCCAAATGTTAGATCTCTCAGACTGTTATAAGAATGGCCTTGCTTTCAACCCATCAGATAGGTTTTCTTCCAGATTCCAGGCTTTCCGATCATCTCTGATTACCCTTTCCAGATTTTAAGTGGATGCCCCATTCATCATCTACCAGGGGCCGCACTCTCTGTAATTAATGAATCCACCTACGACTAAGGTTAACATGACCAAATTAACACCATCTGCATGATTTTAAGTCGAACTATAAGGCTGTAAACATGCACAGTGATGCATGCTTAGTGGAGTTGTAATTCATGCAAATGACGGGCCGGTTATGGCAAATATATCTGACCACTGAAAATTTGATTTCTCAACTTGGAAAAATGGTTGTCTTTTTATAACGAGGTGAGGTATGCTGGGACATCAGACTACTGGAAATATTACAGAATTAATGTTTATTCCAGATAAGAGGCACACTGGTCAGTAAGTTTTTATGTCCAGTGATAAAACAGCCTATGATTCACAAGTGGTCTTGTTGGTTGGCATACCTCAAATGACAGCAAAATCTATATCTATATTCGAGAAAAAACGAACCCTTTGCACAACGGATAATGTGCTAAGTAATAATCAGTGACAGTCTTCTGAAGGTTGAAGGTTCAATCCTTACGACTAAGAATATAATTTAAACTTATTTAAAACTTCTGCCCAGTCATGGCTGACGGAACAAGAGTAGGCTGCTCATGTGGATTACATAAAGGGTTCCGTTCGAAATTCCGTATAGATTCCCAAGTTTGACATAAAGTTTTTCAAGTTCATGAAGATGCACCTGAAGAAGATCGGACGTTACATCGGCCGAAACGTGATAATAACATTCGAAATGAGAACAGTGATCTGAATAATCCACATAATACATATTAATTTCTTATTTTATTTTATCATTTTTACACATATAACATTTATTCACAGAACTTTTGGTTAAAAGAAGTATAGAACTGCATTATTAAAATTATCAAATATTTTCACCCGGAAGGGGAGGGGGCCTGCATATATAATTGTAAACGATGACATAATTTTGAGTGTTATATTGTTCCTTAGTGTTGGGATCTTGCAACAGAACACAACTGGTTCGTATATAAAAAAATGAGAAGATAGACTCCCAAGGGTTTCTTTATTGTAGCTGGGTATTTATTAATAGAACAGTAGTTGGCATGTCAGAAAGACTCTTTGTTGCGTAAGCGGTATTAATTGCCTTCCAAATGTTTTGTTTTGTATGCTTGTGGTTTTATTTGGCATCATGCGATCTTGACATTTTGATAAGTGGAATCATTTTTTTTGTTTTAATTCACTTTATCATCTAGTCAGTTCCTGATTGATGGATACATTTTTACAGTCGCTGGTTTCTCATGACACTTTTTTTATATACTAATGGTTCACCATTTACCAAGGCCAAAAGCCACTCGAGGATGAGGGTTAATGAGATTTTCAGTTGAATGAAAGAACAATACTCACGTACAGATAACCAGATGTTCACCCTGCGCCATCCAAATAAAAAGTGTCTTAAAATGGTTTGTGCGCATGTAACTCTATGCAGAATTTTCTTTTTTTCTTAGATGTAACCATGTTTTTGTTCTTTTTTTTTTCAGGGAGGATTCTGTTGCCACCCGGACTTAAGGTTAGTTGTAGGGTTAATGGAGGGTTATTTTGGGTGGAAGGATGTTACCACCCAAACTTAGGATTAGTGATAGGGTTAAGGGAGGTTTTATTTTAGGGGATACACCCGGACTAAGGGTTAATGGTAGGGTTAATGGAGGGTTGTTGTTTAATTTGGGGTAGGGCGTTTGCCATTCAGATTTAGGGTTAGTGATAGGGTTAAGGAAGAGTTTTTTTTATCTTCTCCTTCCCAAAAAACACACAATATTTATCTCCCTTAACAAAAAAAAAACTGGTTATATGCCCTTAAAACACTATTTGATTCGACACTGGCCAGAAATGGGGGATCATTTTACATTAAATTTGCGAAACCGATCCCCCATTCTAAATTCTAAACTAATTTGGTTTTCTTTCCTCAAGTTAGTCAAGGTGTTCACATGTAATCGCCTAAAAAAAGTAGAATCTCATTTTGGGGGGCAGCGGATGATTTAGCTGAGAGTCCTCAACTAAATGTAGATACAATTTTCTTTTTAATTTGACAAACTTCTTAATGTTTTCCCTTTATGTATTGTATCCAAGATTTTGATGAATTCATTGTGAAATGTTCATCTATATTTTTCACTTGTGCCATTTTTTTGTGCCATTTTTACCTAAATTCGTTATTATGATCTATAGATTTTAGTTTTACTGGTAGTTTAAAAATCAATAAATATTTATCATTTTATCATTAGTATTAGCAATGAAAAATGAAGTTTTACACAAAAAATAACAAAAAAATTAAAAGAATCGTTTTTGGAATCAGAAATTAGGCTCAAATCTTTCCGATTCCCACACCGATTCTGATACCCCAAAATTTCTGATTTTTCCGATTGCCGATTCTGCTTCTGATTAATCGTCCCAACACTATTCACACTGTTTGTCTTTCATGAGTCAGGAGTGACGATCTTCTCTTGATCCTTTTGTCGGGTTGCTAGTATAGTCGGGAAGATGATGACAACTATTTTAATGTTAAACTGTATTTTAGTCATTCTAAAAGAAGAGAGAAAAAGTCAATTCAACTTCACTTTATAAAAACCTTCAAACTGCGTCCACTTTCCCTGACTAAGATTTACTTCATGCTATCTGCTCAGGTGTCTAAATACCTCTACCCAATCAGAACCGCAAGTTCATAGTCTCTTCCATTTTTACACACTAACTATCTAAGCACATCACCTTGACTACACTATGTTGTCACATGATCAAAATCAATCAATTATACTAAATGATACATAACTCATACTCTCCAACATTCCATGCTCATCACACAAAACACATGACCACCAATATAAGACATTGTGCTCTGTCTATTTTAAAGTTAGAATCAAAGAATTGCAAAAATCAAACGGAACCGTTTATTTTATCCATGGGAGTAGTTTGTTCTCATTCTATCAGATTCCCGAGTTTGACAAGATACACCTGGTCAAAAGTTACATCAGCCGTAACGTTGTGAGAATAACACCTAAGATAATAATACAAATAATACAAGAATGAGAACAGTTATCCAAATAATACAAATTCCTTCATAGTGTTATTACTTTCAGGTGTGATTTGGCCATTTTCAAGGAAGGGTAAAAAAAATAGTAAAAAATAATTAATAGATGTTTTAGTTGAAAATGAACTTGATAATCGTTTTTACAATTCGTTCGTTTTTGGGGATATTGTTTTCATTTAAATTTTCAGATGTGATTTGTCAATCTTCAAGGCAGAGTTAAAATATCAATGCCAGCATAAATGAGATGCGGAATCTGCACTTGGTTCAAGAAAAAGCAAGCAAGAAAGAAACAACATGAACGAAAAATTCATTTTCACAGATTTTTTTTTATTTAATGATTTCAGACAAATTTTGAGAATAAAAAAAAATGGATGTGTTTTCATTTTTGTGTATTTCTTTTCATTTTTGTATATTTATTTTTCATTTTTGTGTATTTTTCTGTGTCCTTTTTATGAAAAAAATGAATACAGAATCAGAAAGTTATTTAAATTTTTTTTTAGTGAAGTATTCCGTTGCAGGATTCAATCCCATCATGCAATAGTAAATGAATTTGAATGATTGGGTGAAGCGGTGAGGGAAGCGCTCAGACGGATTAAAGTGAGAGAGAAAGATAGCATACTATAAACCCAAAATCCACAATCTTTCATAATTTGCCAATATGATTACAAAAAAAAAAAAAAAAACGAAAAAACACAAGAACTCATTAAGAGTTTGTTTTACATAAAATTATGATTTTATTTTACCAAGCTTGGCCAAGGATAAAAAAAGAGGAGATTTGTTTCACATCAATCTTCCAAGACTTACCAACCTTGAAAATTAGAATTCAATTTTGTAGCTTTTAGCACCAGTTAAAACTGCATATCTATCTTGGACCAATTCAGTCAGTGTTTTTTATCACTTTTTAATATTATACTGGGATTTCATCTCTATTTGTCAATAATAAACAAAAGCTACTATATACTCGAAAACCCAAATAACAAAAAATACTACATAGGGGCAACCATATTAGATTTTAAAAAGAGACGTTTTTATAATGACAAAAGTACATTAAATAACAAAAAAAAAAAAACAGATACAATACAGCGGCATCTAACCATTTCTTGGAACTTAAAGATAGCAGACGATATCCGAAAATCTAATGGAAAATCTTACGGTGGGCTAGGATATGTAGATTTTTAGACAATCCATGTATATTATGTCTAAAAGAAAAATTAGAAATGTTAAAGTTTAAAGACGTAAAAAACTTAATAAACTATGAAAGCAAAATTGCTACAAATTGTATATACAGAATAAACTCTACTTCTGGATAACTACTAAATAAACATGTTTCTGAATTTTTGAGATGAGGATTGATTATTTGGATTATTTAGACTACTGTTCTCATCTTGGATGTTATTTTCACAACAGTTCGGTCGATGCAACCTTCGACATTCTTCAGGTGCGTTTTGTCGAACTCGGGAAACTTTATGTCGAATTCAGAGAATCTGTACAGAATTTTGAATGGAACCCTTTATTTAATCCAAGGGTGTAGCTTGCTCTCGTTCTCTCAGCTAGGACCGGAAAGAAGTCTTAAGTAATTAGTAATTATATTGTTAGCATTGCTTGTACTAGGTAAGCTACTACCGTTGGTTAAATAAAGTGTTCCATTCGAAATTTTGAATAGATTCCCGAGTTCAAGATAAAGGTTCCTAAGTTCGACAATACGCACCAAAGAAGGTTGAATAAACCGAAACGTTGTGAGAATAACACCCAAGATGAGAACAGTAGTCCAAATAATTAAAATAATAGAAATAAAACATCATAATTAATTTTTTTGAGCAAACATGAACCTTAAAAGTAATTAGCGTAACTCATGTAAATAGTTTTCTGTTTAACTTACGTAAAAATGGGATGTCAAAGCGGAAGTGGGACGAGATGAGTGTGAGTATTTTAAGCAATAAAAATATTATTTTAGGCAATATTTTTAATTATATATATATATATATATATATATATATATATATATATAAATAAATAAATTAAAATATTTCAAATTTATATATATACACGTGTGTGTATGTATATATGTGTGGGTTTGCACATATATGTGTTCCCACACATATATATACGTTTACATATATATATATATATATATATATATATATATATATATATATATATATATATATGCTTACATACACGTTTACACACACACATATATAGATTTACACAGGCACACACATAGTTCTGCATTAAAAAGCAACAGAATATTGAAGAAATGTGGGAGTCTTGAGTCAAAACTTTAGCCAAAGTATGTGTGTGTGTGCATATATATATATATATATATATATATCACTGTTTTTTTGTAGTTTTAAGTACTCAATAAAAATATAGCTAAATTAAATAAATAGTCATTAAATTATTTTAATATTATTTTGGACATGTTCATTCTTGCTTTTTCATTAAATTATTAAATAGTAATAATATATATATATATATATATATATATATATATATATATATATATATATATATATATATATATATATATATATATATATATATATATATATATATATATATATAAAATTGTCAGACGAGTTATTGTTTTCCTGTGGCAATTCACATTCAAACGTAACTTTTTAAATTAACTTTTTTTTTGAGTATGTTATAATTTTAAACTAGTTTATTAAATTAATTTAATAACTAAACAACACCGTAAGTAATTCAATTACTTTTTACAAAAATCTGATTTAAAAAAAAAAGCAGGAAAAGGACCATTATGCAACAGTTTTTTTTAATTATTTGATACCATGTCTAGTTCGTCATTAAAAGAAAGAAAAAAAACTCGAACGTATTTATGGAATATAATTTTAAAATTTCATAAGACGTCCTATCAATTTTATTACAAAACTATTTTTATGACAAATATTCCTTCAATGAATCATCTTTGTAAAAATGTGTATTAAGAGAAAGGGCAAAAATGGAGAGTGGATCAATGGGTGAAACAAGATCGAAAGTAAAAAGACTGATCAATGCCGGATAGATACAACTAGTAATATATATATATATATATATATATATATATATATATATATATATATATATATATATATATATATATATATATATATATATATATATTTACATGCACACAAATGAAACAATAAAGATAAATATTATATATTTATATTATATCCGATCATAAGTCAATTCTCTATATACAGCATAGAGCAAGAAAATAAATGATGAAAATAAAAATTGGATAAAATACAATATTTATTAATTCATCAAGTATTCAAACAAATAATATATATTTTTTAATATATCTTTTTATATTTCTTAATATGCTAACCAGTAATACAATTTTTGCTGATTTTTTTCCTCTGATGAAAAGAGCTTATTTTTTTAAATCCATGCATTAAGGAAATTTTTTTTTAATATATATATATTCCTTGTTTTAATACCTGATGAATAAATAAATATTGTATTTTATCCAATTTTTATTTTTATCATTGATTTTCTGATATAGAACACTCAGGGCCATATTATACCAGCTACCACCGGAGACCAGAAAGCTTGTTCGACCCATCGAGCATATCACTCAAAAAAATCAACAAACGCGAAAATTCTGTGTCATTCAACAACGCTTGCTTAAATAATGACTTGTTGCCTAAATACACACACACACACACACACACACACACACACACACACACATATATATATATATATATATATATATATATATATTACAAGTTTGTGGCTAATTTTCAAATTAATACGTACCAATGATTAGTAATTTATTGTTTTTTTCTCCTTCTGAGGATAAGAGTAATTCTTTGAAAATCCATGGATTAAAGATCATTTTATTATATTCCTAGTTTAAACACCTGATAATAAACTTGTAAAGTATGTAACTTTACTTTTTTCATTATTCCATTATTTCTTATATATATATTAGCCTGATGATTCAATATGGGGATGAAACATGGAAACTTAAAACTGTGTAGCTTAAATATATTTTCATAACTTACTACCTAGCTATACTCACGTATTGAGCACTGTTGAAGTAAATACTGAAAATCGATACATCTAAGATTATATCTCCTCATATCATTTTCTGTGGATACATGAAATAATATATATATATATATATATATATATATATATATATATATATATATATATAGAGAGAGAGAGAGAGAGAGAGAGAGAGAGAGAGAGAGAGAGAGAGATTGTGTGTATTTAGGCAGCATATTTTCATTTAGATAAACATTATTAAATAACACGTAGTGTTTTTGCTTGATGAGACTTTTTTCTTTTTTTTTTCAATTTTCCAAATGGTCCATTTAGTGTTTCGGTCAAATTGCTGTATGTAAGTTCTATGTATTTCTTGTTCCATTTTATATATATATATATATATATATAGATATATAGATATATATTAATAATCCAGGTGAGGATTGTATCCACAGGGTAAAATCCAGAGAATCTTTACTGTTTATATAATAGTACTCAATATTAAATAGAGCTATTTATACATAATAAAGGTTTTATTTATACAAACATGGCCTGGCTACACATAGAGAACATGTTTCAATCGTCACTTTGATAAGCTTGATTTTCTCAGGCCCAAAAAACAAACGTCCGTTTTATATGTATTGAAGACATTTTTTTTAACGTTGGAAATTTATTTCCAACAGTATGTTATGTATTTTTTGTTGATGTTATTGTTTGTGTGGGTAATGTCACTAAACAAACAATTTATTTAGTCCACGAAGCTGGGAATAAACAAGGAATACAACAAAGTTATTCCCAGCCCCACAGACTAAATAAATTAACTGCGCATAAACACCCCAAAAAAAGAAGAAAAACAGTATAATACATAACATATATTAGAGTTGCTATTTTTTATTAAAGTTTTTTTAAAGTTTTTTTTTAATTAATTTATACAATATTTTTAAAAGGTGTTGGATTTATTTTGTCTATCCTCAAGGAAAGATTTCTATCTGGCATTTCAAAATAGTTTCATTCCGTTTTCCTCCATTTTATGACATTTTATGAAAGTGTATATATGGACACTAGAAAAATTGTTATATGGGCAATGTCCATATAGAAAACGTATACAAATTGGTATACATCCAATGTACATATAAGGACACAAATTAAATTGTTATTTGGTTGATGCATATGCAAAGACAAAACAAATTATTATATGGCTAATGTTTATCTAAGGACATACTACAAATTATTATAAGACCAATATTCATATAAGGAAACACTACAAATTATTATATAGTCAATGTACATATGATGTTATACAAATATTTATATAAGTACTGTAATTATATGGACACTACAATTTGTTATACAATGCAAATTATTATATTGTCAATGTACATATAATGGCAATATGCAAACTGATATATTGTTAATGTAATTATAAGGACGCTACAATTGGTTATATGATCAATGTACATATAAACACACAAAATAAAATGTCATATAGTCAATGTACATATAAAGACGTTATACAAATTGTTATATGGTAAATGTAATTATGAGGACACTACAATTTCTTATACAGTCAGTGTACATATAAGAACACATAAAATAAAATGTTATATGGTCAATATACACATGAAGACATTTTACAAACTGCTATACAGTAAACATAATTATTAGAACACTACAATTTGTTATACACTGTGCATATAAGGTCACAAAGCTTATATGGTCAATGTAAATATAAGGACACACTACAAATTATCATATGGCTGATGTACATATAAAGATTTACCCATTATTATATTGTAAACAATTATAAGGACACTACCATTTTTCATATGGCCAATGTACATATGACAGCACAAAATGAATTGTTATGCTGCCATTGTACATATAAGGACACAGAAAAACATTTTATATGGTCAATGTACATATAAGGATACAAAAGAAATTATTATATGGTCAATCTACATTGGCCATATACACATTTCTTAAAAGATACAAAATATATTTTTATGTGGACAATGTACATATATGATACACTATATAAATTTTAACATGGTCAATTTACATATAATGACACACAATATTTTTATATGGTTAGTGTACATATAAGACAATAAATGTTATATGGTCAATGCACATATAAGGAGACAAAATAAATGTTATTTGGTCAATGTACATATAAGGACACAAAATACATTTTTATATAGTCAGTGTACATACAAGGACAGTATACACATTTTAATATGTATCTGCATGGAAATAAAATTGATGAATTTGTTTTAAATTTCAGGTGAACCGTGGAATTGGCAGGAGGTCACTTTTTTGCTTGTAACTCCATTGCCAAGTATGTTGGCAAAAAAACTTCTTGTCACCGGCATGTCATGAAATTTGAATTAGAAGGTGGGTGAATATTTGGACAAACCACTTTCAATTTTCTTTTTGTAATTTTTTTTTTTTTTGTAATGGAATTCGCTCCAGATAAGGCGTGAAGCCACTTGATGTAAGGAACTAATCATAATAATAAAAAGGGAGAGGAAATAGAATCATTTCAAGACAAACCAAGCCTGAAAGCAACCTCACCACCAGCGTTCTATCCCCTGAACTTCAAACAGGTCAGACAAAACGTAAACCCTTCAAGAGCCCACTAGGAAAGGAAGGTGTTACAAGGATGACTAAAAAAAAGTTTACCCCTAAAATTATTATTTTATCTTCCTCTATATTAGCAGGTAAAAGCTGATACAACTATAGCCAACCTTGACCTAGTCCTATCTTCAAATATGGATGTTATATAATGAATAAAAAATGATGAAATTATTGTGTAGAGTGCTCAGGTGCACTACATGCGTGTGTGTGTGTGTGTGTGTGTGTGTGTGTGTGTGGAGGGCACATCGGGTGTCGTTTTGGCAAATTTCGAGAAGCACAGGGGTTTTAAAAAGATGCAGTGTCTCGACAACCAACAACTGATGCAGACAGTTTGTTCCATGCTTCAACGATTCTGGGTGTACAAAAATGTTTCTGAAAGTCATGAGAGCTGTGTTGTTGTCTGACTTTATAGGTATGCCCATGTATGTCAGACACATCAAAAAAGGTGCGCCATGTTGTTGTTGACGAGAGCATTAATAATTTTGGGGGTGTGTACCAAATCAGTTGCTAGACGTCGGAGCTTCAATGAATCCAATCCCAGCGAAACGAGACGTTCAGATTATGGCAGGTATCTGATGAAAGGTATATCAATCAGTGCTATATCAATTATCTAAGAAAATTTGCATCGCATCCAGTAAAAGACCCCAGTTGCATGATCGCCTGGCCTGTTATAGGGATGACCCTGTGTCCAACACATGCCAGTTGTTAAATCAAATATGATGATGATGATGATGATGATGATCATGATGATGATGATGATGATGATGATGATGATGATGCCTATTATCACAACATTAACATGTTCTGCTTTTATCTTTTCAGTTTAAGGCGTTCGGAGTATGGCAGGTGTCTGACGGAGGGTATTCACTTGGTTGCACGTCTCTTAATGGTTTCCAGGTAGCCGTCAATGTTCTGAGCAAGATATGGATTCCATCTTTTGTTGTAAAGCTTAGCTTGGAGACTGTTGTGGTATTTAGATACGCAATGGACTCTTCCGATAAGTATATAATACTTGGACTGTAATCCACACAGAGAGTCAACATATGTTTTTACCTTATTTATTTATTATACCCCTTCAGAGGCATAACGGTTTAGTTAATGTAGAATTGTCAAGGAAATTAACAGTGTGTGATTCACGATATACATATTAAATTAATTACATTTTACAATGAAATTAGAGTGAATGGATAGCTAAGCGTTTCACTCAAAGATATTATAATAATGATCTATTTATCTATCTGTTGTAGTATCATCCCTATTTAGATACACAATGGACGCTTCTGATAAGTTTATAATACTTGGACTGTAATCCACCCAGCTAGTCGAGTAACAGAGCTACTTGCTGACCGGTATATACCAGTCAAGGATCTGTTCTCGGCAATCAATTCGACAGAGACTAGGCCAACTCGTTTGCTTTTTATCTGTCAGGCTGAGGTATTAATCCTAGGTAGTCCTAGGAGGTCCACTCTCCCAGGCCTTGCCTTCCCTCTTTGGGAAAAAGTTAGTTAATTGCTAACTGCCTGAGGCGGCCCCATCATGAAATGCTGATAGGGTTGACTAGGCAATTTTTAATGGTCAGAATGCTCCACTTCTGCGGCACTGGCTTATTTTTCCCACCTTCCAGCTTTGTGCCACATCATCCTGAATGAGAAAGACGTAAATACCGAATCGAGTAGCAGAAGCTATATTAGGGACGACATTGTATTACTGTAATATGACGTCATTCTTCTTTTCAGCGTATGTGTTTAACTTATTGATTTATTATGCCACTTCGAGGACATTCCAGAGAACGGCCGAAATTTATCAATATTGGGGTCACATTGAATCTGTTGAGGTGTATCTTGTGTAGTTTTTTACTTTTAACTGCAAGATTATCGGAACTACATTTTGCATGACGTTTATCTCTAAGAGAGAACCCATATGAGTTTTTTGGTTTTGCTTCGATTGACAGAGCACAAGGCCATTATTTTTATCAAGTAAGTTACCACTTTCTTCACTACAGTCATAGTAACAAAGACAAAATTTGATTCTTCATCAGAGTCATATATATATATATATATATATATATATATATATATATATATATATATATACGTGTGTGTGTGTGTATTAATCCAGGTAAAGTAAATATCCACAGGATTAAAAACCAAAGAATTTTAACCGGGCTTATATAATAGTGCTCAATAATAAATAGAGCTCTATATATTAATATTTGTATTTATACAGACATGTACAAAAAGCCGCTACACTGGCATGTCGATGTTATCGATCATTAGTTATTAGAAACTAAAATCTCTTTAGGCGGAAAAGTCTGATCTTCCACTTAGATGTTCATATTGAAAAAGCTTTTTCAATATGAACATCTAAGTGAAAAATCAGACTTATCTATATGTATGTGAAAAAAAGCAAACGGAAAAAACAAATTAAAATACAGGAAAAAATCATCAAGAAACAAGAGATTTTACTGGTTTTGTTCGGATTAACGAACGTCTTCAGAAAAAGTGAAGATTTTTAATTTATTCGATAACGGTATATATATATATATATATATATATATATATATATATATATATATATATATATATATAACATCTTGTAAACCTTAGTTATTCAGAGAAACATTCAATATTTCTTTAAAAAACACTTTTTTTACAAACAATTTTTCTGCCCATTTCAAGAAGATACATTTTCATGATATACAAAATATCACTGATATTCCTGAGGAGGCTTCATCAGTGTATAAAATTCCACAGTCCAGGTGAAAAATTAAAATGCATCCGATATTCATTTAACTTATATATATTTACTTTTCACTCCAAAACCTTATTTAACTCTGTTTATTTTTTTGCTTGTTTTTGTATAAAAGTTTATGTTGTATTGGTTTCATGATATCTGTATATTTCTCTCTTTTTTAATGTGTTCATATTTAATCGATAAAAAACACATTTCACAGTCAACATATAATTATTAATAATTAATAAAAACATCAAACTAATCTCAGAGGTGAATTTTCTAAGAAAATTCACATCACCTCCAGTAAAAGACCCCAGTTGCATGATCGCCTGGTCTATAATAGATAACTAATAAATAAATAAATAAATAAATAAAAGTTAAAAAAATGAACATTAATATATTTTTTATAAATATGCCGATCTTCTCGACAGATTTGTATTTCAACCGATCGATGTGGAGACGAGTAGAGTGATAGCTCTGCCACGTGCAACTTTCTTCAGTAGCCTTGGTCTATTAATGACGTGCAACCCAGGAGACAATCGCGAATTGATTGGCTTTATGAGCGCCTTTCTATCGCCATTATTCGTGGAAACGCCTTGAGTCTGCTCTTGGCCTGCCAAGCCAGACAGACAAAAGAAAACTATTAACTGTGATACGATTAACATTGTCTAAAAACAAACCAAAGAATAATTAATTATTAAATTAAATAATTATTTTTATTTCATTTATTTAATACTACTAAAAAAGAAAAAAATCAAAGGAAAATTTTATTTTTCTAAGTAATATGATAAATTATCACCTTTGTTGGAGATTATCTCCCTTGAATAAGAACTCTTTACTTTATGGATAACAATAAATCGTTATTTATGTTGGTATTTGTTATTGTAATCAGAATAAAGCTTCATATGTGTTATCATGGCCTCATGTGTTTCTACTATGCGGATATCATATTTTTTATTGCTTTGTTTTACATGATGTTAAAAAAAAGAATTGCGGATTTGAAGTTTTTTTTGCAACATGAGGGGGCAGTAGGGTAGCACAGATTGCTATCACCAGGTACAAAGCAGGAAGTGCAGATGCTGACATTTGATCTCAACTAGGAAAAAAACGGCCAATTTGGAATAAAGGTTAGAGTGTTCGTTCATGATATAAAATAATAATATAAAACTAGCAGACATTCCACAGTGTTTTCTACATCAATTTGTATAATTTACTGTTAATAAAAATATTCCTTTCGAAATAATAAATGTTTGTCAGGGTCAATACTATTAAGAAAAAATGTCTCTTTTTCGCCATAAAAATAATTGTCAGTGTCATCTAAATATTCTTTAAATAAATAAAACAAACATGTCTATTCTTTATTTATTTAAATTATAGCAATTTAATTCTTTTTAAAACAATAAATATTCTCTGTCTTCTTATTGGAAAATAATTGTCAGCTAAATATTCTTTCAAATCAATAAAACGAATGTCAGGTTTTGAAATGTTTTAATTTCCGATTGTACTATTTTAGTCAACGGGACGACATAATTTGATTTTGAAGCACTTAATCTTTAAATGGATAAGGTCGGAATTTTTTTTTAACTTAGCAATATCAGATTAATCACCAATCAGCATTTTTGCTGATCGGACGATCTCATTTTTTTTTTTAAATATGTGTAAAAGGTGATAACGTACGTACAAACATGAAATGCCTTCATGTGTTATTATATAAATGGTGGGTTTTATTTTCGTAAAGCTAGAGAGTAACAGAAAAAAATGAGAATAAATGCATAGAAGATGCTGCCAAGTCTGCTGCAAAGAAGGTTGGCTCCCTCTAGCGGGCAAGAAAACTTTGCACACCTACCAGTATTCTATATCTCTATAAAGCCACCATTCGTCCATGCATGGATTATTGCTGCTACATCTGGGCTGGTGCACCAACCACTAGTTTCTCCTTTATAGACAGGGTGCAAAAAAGAGTCTCTAACCTAATAGGTTCCACACTGTCTATCAAGCTCCAGCCCCTGTGCCATCACCGCAATGTTGCATCCTTGTGCTTATTTTACAAGTACTTCCACAGAATATGCTCTAATGAACTTACTGCACTTGCACCCCCCTCAACATAAATACTCCCAACCAACCCGATTAGCAGCAAATTCCTACCATTTCACTATAAAGGTCCCTCGATGCCGGAAAACTTTCAACTCTAATAGCTTTTTTCCTTGGTTTGCTTGCCTTTGGAATTCCCTACCTGTTTCCTGTTTCTCTGACTATGCCGATGTGCAAGAAAATTTAAGTGTAATGTGAACAAACATCTTGCTACACAACTCCCCACTTATAATGCCCCCAATAAATCTGGCCCCTAATCACAGTAGTCCCTTACGTCTAAGTGACAATGTGCCCCCTTGTTTGGGGTGAACAAAAATAAAATTTTTAAAAAATGAAAAAAGCGAGGATACATCTAAGTTATTACAAAAAATGTAATAAATTAATTAAAAAAGAAAAATGAAGGCATAAACAAATTAAAACGTCGTTTATTATTACCTGTTTGTTAAATTTACAATTATCGTTTTGTTTTCCGGCTCGTTTGGTTAGTCTAAATGTATGCGAGTTATTCCTCTGTGCTTGTTTGGCTGGTATTAATCCACAAAAGGGACATTTAGCTTTCGCACTGCCCCTTTTCCAGTACTAAGTAACAAGTGAGAGGAACTTTCAACCTCAACACCGTTCTTTGTGAAACAACCAACATGCTGGATGAAAGGTGATGTTTTTGCACCGGGGACAATAACTGAGGCAAAAAGAGATAAACATGCAAATTCTCTTAAATTAATCCGAATTCAACTCAAATTATTATTGGTTTGTTTTAGAAATGCTTATGGAAGTTTATTTGTTTATTTTCAGTTTTCATGTTGAATGTTTACATTTGCGCTGACAACGTGCTTTCAATAAATATTCATTCACCAGTTTAAACTCGTTATATTTATTTATCTCCTCTGCAAGAGGTTAGACATGTAGCAGCAGTACTACTAGCAGCAGCAGCAGCAGCGACAGCCGCCATTACGATTTTGAATCTATGCTTAATTTCTAAGCTCGGCGCTGATTGGTGCAAGTATTTAACTTCCTTTCTGGCTTGCTCAATCAAGGGCCATCTCTCATGCGAGTTGAGCACATGATAAGAGATTATAAAACGGATAGTTCCCTGTTTTCTTTCTCTTTCTTCTTCATGAGATGGGACTGACAACAACTCCATGTTGCTCGGACTAACAACAAACATCTCTCCTTGGACGCAACAGAACCCCGTCCCCCGGGTCGTCTGATTAAACATGGCTACTTCTATCTACTTCTACTTAACATAATGCAGCACACACATATCTACATACGCACATGGACATTGCCTGACTTAAACACCTTTGTACTGTACTGTAAACATTCTCATATATGAACTCTTTTTCCTTTCTTTATAAACAGGACATTCATCCTACTATTCATATATGAACTCTTTTTCTTTCCTTACAAACAGGACATTCATCCTATCCTTCATATATGAACTCTTCTCTCTTCCCTACTAACGGGACATTTATTGAACCCCACATGGACTTTCTAACCTTTTGCCTTCGTACATACTCATGGACGTATTCATTCACTAACACCCTTCCCTTTCCTGCTCCTTTTATTTACATGTTAACTCGGACGACTCAGTGAAGTTGTTTTAAATGTGAGAACGAAACTTTGTCTTTCTATTCTGCAGACACAAGGTCAGGTGGGGTTTGAACAGCTAGCACACTAAGTAACGAAAGGAACTTTCTGCCTGGACACCGTCCTGTTCGAAACAACTAGCATTCTAGAAGGATAGTGATGTTTAGCGTCCAGGCTAAATAGCTGAGGCGAAACGAAGTAAACATTTAATATTCTTCGTATTTTTTCTCAGATTTTTAGCCCAGTTGCTACTGTTACAGTTAGAGTACTTTCTAATGGACATGGGGAGATCCGGGTTCAATCCTTGATTGATTCATGTCAAAAATTAAAATATGGTTCTTGATGCCCTCTTGCTAAAAACACAGCATTATAAAGTTGGGATCAAGGGTAAGTGGAGCACCGAACCTACATCTCGGATTAGTAGCCAATGAAAAGAGAGCCTTTGGATCACCCTTTTTCGGAAACTACTCTTTGTTCAGCAAGCCGTATACTTATCGAACCTTAGAGATGCATTTAGCAAATATTTCAGTACAACCTGCTAAAACACAAGTGATAACATAACAAAACGATCAACTCCTGTGCAGTATTTTGTTCTCAAGCATGTGGCAAAGCATTCCGGAGTATGCACATGAATAGATGGATCTCCGACTTTCACATCCAATCCAAACCTAAAATCCATCTCAAGGGAAATAATTCTCTATTTTAAATTCTTCGCAAAGGAATTTCTAAATTCTTTTAACAGTTCAATTTGATAATGGAAAAGTTTCAAAAAATTAAAAGCAAAACCAATAAAAACCTTCTTTGTTGCTGATATCAGCATTAAAATCATCCTTGTTTAAAGGGAAGTAAATAGGGCTTGCAAAAAAATCTAAATTCACCACTTGAGAGTTACTTCCCTTTATTTTAGTGTTTAAAGGTCGAACATTTTTTTTAGATGGCATCAAATAATGATAATATCTTCTATTCTATCTTTTTTTTCTAATCAAAGTAATTGTCAGTCAACAAGTAGCATATGCAAAGGGTTTTTTTTAAAGTTAGCCATCTGCAAAAAAGAAAGATAATAATACGGTCCTTATGTATGAAAACCTTGTGAAATATGGCAGTTAAAAATAAAATGACAGGAAAACTTTATGAAATACTTACTTGTTATTGAAAAATATTAGCGTACATTGTAAATTACAGAAAATAATCAAGTATTTTTATTTATGAAATTCAACTATGAATCGTAGTCCATAGTCGCCATTTTTTAGTCATTATCAGAGATTATCGTCTTGGTTAATGATTCAAGACTCATTGCTTGTCTCTCCTTGCCGTCAGTGTAAAATCGCTAAATTAATTTTATTTTTTATTAAAATTCTAGTCGCCCATTTTCATACACAAGCATCAATAATACTATTCTGCATATAAAGGTATGAATCATTTTGGTTTGGATTCCGGCATATCAACCATCTAGGGATCATTTAATGCCGGATAAATTTGTCAAATATAATTCTATAGGTAGGATAATTATTTATATTACTAGAATACATTGCTCTTAGAATAAATTGCTATCGGAATACAATACTCTCAGAAAACATTACTCTTAGAAGGAAATTTCACAGTGAGAGTGGGAACATTAATCTTAAAAAACACCACTCCCAGAAAACATTACTCTTAGAAGGAAATCTTACAGAGAGAGTAGGAGCATTACTCTTAGAAAACACCACACCCAGAAAACGTTACTCTTTGAAAACATTACTCTTTGGCATTGGTAATCTTTGTTCTCAAACTGATTGGGGCTCAGCCACCACCTTCTAGTATCTATTTGGGGATAAAATAAAAAGGAGAAATAAGGTTTTTAGGGTTATTTAGAGTATCAGATTGAATAATACGGTTGAGGGATGAAATTATTGATACCAGTGCATGACGTGACCAGCCGATTGATCGGATCGGGCCTCTCCCGTCTAGCCAAAGTAAAGGGTCGAAGTGGAAGAATGGCTCAGCCACCAGGATCCCGTCCTAAGGCATCATGGGTCGCCACCCACGGCCTACATATGGCCCCGTTTTCGGGTGGGGTGAAGGTACCCGTCTGCATGGGGTTACAGTCAGCGAATTTGTGGCCCCACCGACAGGGTGAGAATCATTTTGAATATGTCATATATAACCATGACAAAGTTATCCATGATCACGACTTCGTTTATCCCGATGATGATAACATGCACACCCAAAACAATCGAAGGTTTGTTTAATAATTTATTAAATGCTTCGAAAACGTTTAACAATAATTGATATTGAAAATTAAATGTTTTTAATTCTTAAATATGACAAAGATTTACGATTTTTCCTATTTCATTGTTTTTTTGCTGTTTCTTAATATTTGTTAAAATCAATTGTTGACCCACCCCCAGTTCTTTTGTTTTTTTGTAAATAAAAAGTCTTACAATCATTATTTTATTTATTTTTTTTGTTTTTTCAATGAAAGTTTTGCTTGAAATTGTTACAAAATACAAACATAACATCGAGATAAGTTATCTCCCTTACTTTGTTAGCATTAAAAATGAACAAAAGAAAGGCTTGCCACATTTCTACATAATAAGTCTGGATAATATAAAATTAGAATTATACCGAGGATTGTTATGTAAAAAAAAAAGAAGACCTATTTATTAAATGTAAATTATTTTCAATTAAGGGAGATAAGCAGGTCAATCATTTCTACTAAAAGATTGTAAAGGGAGACAATCCATTTCCTTTATTTCTATGAAATCGACCAGCTAATAAAAGTATCTACGTGGAAATTATTCAAGCAATTACGACTAAAAACTTTTTTAAAGTCCTGGAAGCTATATATATTAAGTCAGTCAAACCCTCTCTTTGTAAACAAAAGGAGTGGCTTCTAGGACTCAATGTGATCAACTTGTGACCCTTCCCCCATTTTTTTTTCTTTTTCTCCTAAACTTGTCACTGGTCTTCATTCTACTTTTTAAAAGTTTTTAGTCGTAATTGCTTGAATTATTTCTACGTAGATACTCTGATGAGTGGGGACGAAAGCCGGCTTAGTATATTCATGAATTAAAAAAAATTATTTCCTCTCGTTTTTATACTTTTTCAATTTCATTCCACCTCCAAAAATGTCACAAACGTCTGTAATTCGTAATTGTATTCTTAGTATCACCCATACTGAGGATTGAACCTTCAACCTGCTGAAGACTGGCACTTAGAACTGATTATTACTTAGCACTTTTATCTGTTGTGCCATGGTAGGAGGTAACATCGACCAAAACGTTGTGAGAATAACATCCAAGATGAGAATAGTGGTCCGAATAATCCAAATAATACCACTCTTCGTCTAAAATATTTCAAAACATAAGGATTGGTAAGTTGTACAAAAATCAAGTTGTTTGCTCCAACTCAACAGCTCTGACTTGACATGATTTGGTGGTTTATTTTTTATAAGTAATATGGGCATAATTTAATTTATCTCAAAAGTTAAATAAATTTTGTCTGACCAAATTATAATTACTCTCATAGAAATTCCACAATTCTTTCTACATCAATTTATGATTCACTGTTAATAATAATATTCCTTTTGAAATAATAAATGTCTGTCAGGGTCAATACTATTAAGAAAAAAAACTATTTCTTCTGTACAAATAATTATCGTTGTCAGCTAAATACATGAAAAAAATGTCCCTTCTTTATTTATTTATTTATAATTGGAACGATTTAACTCTTTTTAAAACAATAAAATATTTTGTGTTTTCTTACCATGAAAATAATTGTCAGATAAATATTCTTCAAATTAATAAAACGAATGTCCCTTTTTGAAATGCATTTATTTAAAATTGTACTTTTTAGTTAATGGAGCGACATAATTTGATTTTCGAACAATTCATTTTAAAATGAGTAAAGTCAGAATTTTTTTATCTTAGCGACATCAGATTAATCACCAATCACTATCTTTGCTAATCGGACGGTCACATTTTTTAAAACATGTGTGAAAGATGATAACGTACGTACGAACATGAAATTATTGAATTATTATATAGATAGGTTTTTGGGGCGGTCTAAATATTCTAATTTTGGAGTTTTAGCAGAACACATACAAAATGCCCTTCATTTATACATAGATCACCAATATGTCTACCTGAGAGAAAAGAGAAGGGTAAGAAAGAGGAGAGAGATTGATAGAAAGAAGAAATAATTCAAAATCTTTTATTAATTAAAAACAAAAGAAAGGAAAATATTGAAGTATCAAAATTTTTCTGATTAATTCAATTATTTGATGATTTTTGAATTACAAAATTCTGAAAACAAAAAAATATATATTAAATTAAATTTAAATTTTATAATTAAAAAAAATTGAAAAAAATGTTGTTAGTATAAACAGAGTAAAAAAAATACTGTTTTGGGGGATGTTTTCATTATTTGCAATAATGATATCGGTTATTTAGTATAATGAGTCCGGCTAATTAATAGTAATGGTGTTGGGATGAATGATATGCATCAGATTGTAATAAAGGTTACATTTTGTAGGGTTACCGTGGTAAGTAATGTCATAAGTTATTTCCCTTGTTGGTGATTATCTCCCTTTAATGAGAACTCTTCAATATATAGAAAACTATAAATAGTTATCTATGTTGTATCTATTATTGTAATCTGAATAAAGCTTCAGAAGCTATATTGTGTTCTCGTGGTTTTTTTTTATTGCATTATAGTCTAACAGTGTCTTACTTGAATAATAACTCTCTAGTCTTAATCATCAACTATTATCTCCCTTGAATAAGAACTCTCCAATCTAAAGTTGTCTCCATGTTTTTTTTTAATCCATTACTCTACTTATATATTTATTGTTTTTCAAGAAACAATGAATCAATAGTAAAAAAAAATAAATAAATAAATAAAAATAATTTATACGTTATGTAAAAACGAGAAATACACCCGAGAAGTCTTAGACGTTGTGGGATAACATTATAATAGACATGACGTTGCCTCAGATGATAGCTAGGGAGATGCACTAAAACATCCAAGCGGTCTATCGGGGGTTCGTTTCTACAGGTGGCTATTATTTGTCCAATCTCTTCCATATGATAAATTGATAAATTTAAATTACATTGTAATAAGTACTATCATAAGTTAACTCTATACTTGGAGACAACTCTTCAGTATATCGATAGTTATAAATAGTTATCTTTGTTCGTATTTGTTATTGTAATCTGAATAAAGCTTCAAAAGCTATATTGTGTTTTTATTATATTAGGTCGTTACAAAAATAATGTCCGTCTGAAGCGCTGGGTCTTAAAAAGTCATTTTAACACAGAATTTGTAGTTTATTTCTGGTAAATTTTAACATGTATAATAATTAATGTGTTCTCAATAATAATAATTTGTAATTTTTTTTCAGATTTGGTATGGTTTGGTTGTTTTATTTTATGGCATATCAATCTTTTTGGTGTTATGTAATGCCGAGTACGGTCATTTTGGTAAAAACTTTTATGCTTCAAGTTCTATATATCTTTAAATTCATGGTGTTTCCTTTGGTTGTTGTGTAGAAGAAAATTGTTGTTTTGGATTTTGGCTTTGCAGAACATGATTTAGTTTTGCAAAGATTTTTTCAGATAAAAAGTATTTTTGAAGCATAGAAGACGCTCAATGATGAAAATGCTAAAACATGACCTTCACCTTCTCATGTTGCACGAGTTCAAAATGGGCAAAATGCCTCCGAAAAATCTGCCAATATCAATAGAGCATGGGAAGATAGATCCACAGTAGGAAGGTGATTCCAGAAATTCTGTAGTGGAGATGAGAGCCTTGAAGATGAAGAAGGTAGAGGATGGCCGTGTAATCTTGACAATGAACAATTGCAAGAACTTGTTGAGCAAAATCCATGTCAAAGTGTCAAAGAAATGTCTCAGACACTTGCTGTCAGCACTGCTACAGTTTCACGTCATTTAAGAGTATTGGAAAGGTGAAACTATTTTTCATGAATAAATGTAGGTTTCTGAAATCGGCCATTATTTTTGTAACGACTTAATAATTAGATTCTTTTCTTTGATGCATCCAAACATCTTGATATAAGGCTCTGTTCTATCTGGTGATTACATTTTAGTATGTTAATTGTGAAAAGTGACGTCATAAGTTATTTCCTTTGTTGGAGATTATCTCCCTTCACAGAGAACTCTTCAGTATATTGATAACTATAAATAGGTACCTATGTTTGTATCTGTTATTATACTCTGAATAACACTTCATGAGGTATATCGTGCTTTCATAAATCTAGACTTGTCCCTTTTAAAAAAATTGTGGACTTAAATTGTGGTAAATGCTGCTTTTCTTTCTTTCATTTTACCCCCATGTTTGGCATGATGAATTGGTAAATTTAAATTGCATTGTAATAAGTACTGTCACTAGTTATTTCACTTGTTGGAGATTATCTCCCTTTAATGAGAACTCTTCACTATATAGATAACTATAAATAATTACCTATGTTTGTTAATGTTATTGTAATCTGAATGAAGCTATATTGTGCTTTTATTATGATTAGATTCCGTTATTAGATGCATCCAAGCATCTCTATAAAAAGCTTTGTCCATCTGTCAGTCTGTCATGCATAATTTTGAGATTATGAAAAATTTGAAACACATGAAAAATTGTAAGATAAATTTTTTATTAATATAGAGATAAACGGTTCCCAAACCAATCAGATAGAGACATAGTTTTTTCGAGTATTTGTAGATACTGGTCTTTTACTGCAAGAGCATGGATGACCTTGGTACATGTCAACAAACATGTATACAAGGTCATTTGCAAATTATTTTGATTTATCTCGGTTTTCTATCACCTTTTTTTAATTTTTTTTGCAATTTAAAAAATTGGGATTAAAAAACGTCGTTACTTTCTGGACAACCTAATGGTTTCAACTGAGTAGAAAATCATTTACTTCAAAATATAAATTAACTCTTTTTTTCGATTCATGAGTCTCTATTTACTTGCCTCTCCACAAAGGCAGAGTTAGACACAAGGTCGGTTTTGAATGTGGAGAAAATCCAGCTCCCCAAAAAGGGTCACTCTGGATTGGGCCAAAAATTAAAATTGTCTCAGTCTAGAAGGATGTCTGATGTGGAAATGTCTGATTGGACATTGTAATAAGAAGTAATGTCTTAAGTTACCTTCTTTGTTGGAAGTTATCTCCCTTGAATAAGAACTCTCCAGTCTCTGGATAATTATAAATAGTTATCTATGTTTTCACACACATATGTTCTTTTGCTTTTATTATACGTGTATCAGAATGGAATGGATTGAAAGGTTGGTTGGGTCAAAAGGGCAGCTGATTTTGCATCTACGCAGAGAACAATAACCTTTCTTCTTATTTTTTGTAATGAACCAAGATCAGGGCCAGTTTATTTATGGGTGTACTCTTAAATTTTGTACTTTAGAGTTGATTAAATTCTGTAATCTTTTTTTTTATAATTTTGGTCTTAAGCAAACTTCAACATTTTCTAGGAATGTCGAGCTCAATCGTAGACCAATTGAAATAAAAACATTGATGAGGATTAGGAAGCAGGTTACACATATATATATATATAAATATATATGTGTATGTATATATATATATATATATATATATACATATATATAAATTTGTATAAAGCCTACGCAAATTAACTTGCGTTTCTGTGTTAGCACATGTCCATGGGGTTGTCTCAGTTGGTAGACAGCTCTGTGAACGTATGCTTTTAATGTTTATATAAATTTATTTATAAAGCTCTACTTTGTATTGAGCACTTTAAAAAAAATATTGGTTTTAAGTTCATTTTATCAAGATATTTGAACTTAATAAATTAATATGTATATATATATATATATATATATATATATAGTGCTTTGGGTTATGTTGAAAAGAAATCACTAAAGTGCTCGATCGCAAAAATATGAGAGCTAATATACAAATTATTTATTCAAAAACTATACGTTACATACTTCAGCGACATACCATGGTTTCATTGAAATAGATTGACGTTTTATTGTTGTTAAAAAGGTCGTTAGAGCCCATTCAAATCATCAGTGACTCACAAAATGAAAATTCTTTGATTTGTTTTCATTTTGTGAGTCGCTGATGATTTGAATGGGCTCTAATGACCTTTTTAACAACAATAAAAGGTCAGACTAGTACGTCTCTGAAGTATGTAACATATAGCTTTTAAATAAATAATTTGTGTATATATATATATATATATATATATATATATATATATATAGAGAGAGAGAGAGAGAGAGAGAGAAATATAAGCAGTGAATTCGGTGGACTAGTGAGTAGAGTATCAGATGCTAAGCTCTAGCATCCTAGTTTCAAATCTCGTTGTGTCTAGCCACACTGATGAGACTTGAAAAGACGAAACAGCTGTCTTTGGTTGATATATAAATATTATAAAGACATTTCCAGCATTTATTTAAATAGTGCTTAATACATTAGTCACTGCTGGGAAATATTTTAGAGAAATAAAATGTAGAAAAAAATTACCCTCTTGGTCCCCCTGAATCTGACCCCGATATATATATAGTCTTGGAAGTTTTTTAACCTTTAAAACTATATATGAGATGAAAATAAAAAAACACTTTTTAGTACCAAGTCCTTCGTTGGAAAATTTATTTGCTTGTAAGTCAATTAATCTCTTGTAATCACTGTATTAGTTAGCTTCCAAGAATTTATGCTAGACTTAATATTATTGTAGGGATCATCAGTTGTTTACCATGAAAAACTGTTTCGGGGATTTAAAAACAAAACAGTATTTCATCTCATGGCTCCTCGGCAGCATTGATCAAACCCCACCTCCCTTAAAAAACAAGAAAAAAAACTTTCCGGATATCAGATCTAGTTTTTTGCTAATAATAATATAGTTGCATTTATCTATTATATATAGTTGTATTAATAAATATAGTTGTATTAATTGCTATATTTATAAGAGGAGAGTGCTCAATATCGGTAATAGAGCATATATGAATCTAAGTCTGAAGAACGTAGACATAGAATCAACAGAGCATAGTGGCGGGTAGTTTCTCGCCTTGCATTCGTCGCCTTGGTCTGATATATATATCAACTTATTAGACATGTTTTTAGGACATAATTCAGAAGCTAAATAGACAAACACAGAAAAACATTCAACAGTTTTGACCCAAAACAACAAAATGTTGATGAGATGACTTCAAAAATAAATATGAAAGAAGCTGTAGAAAAATTCTGAACCGTTTTTTTTTTAGATGTAGTTTCTCAAGGAATAAAAAAGATGGCTACGACTTTCACATTAAAAAAAAAAATGGATGGCTATTAAGTTTCACATTGTTAACACAAAAATGGTTACTAATTTTTACATTTCCAAACAAAATGACTACTAATTTTCACAGTTTAAAAAATAAATAGCGACTTTCCCATTTTTAAAAATAAAGGTAAAAAAATGTTGACTAACTTTCACATTGTGAAAAAAAAATGGCAACTAACTTTCACATTTTCAAAAAAAAGTTATTGAAATAAAATAAAATGTGAAAGCAGTAACCATTTTTTTTATTTTCACATTTTCTAAATAAAAAAATCTCTATTAACTTTCACATTTTCAACAAATGTGATTTTGAAAAAAAAAAAATGGCTACTAATTTCACATTTAGCCCCTCCCCCCAAATATAAATAAATATAAGAAAATGTTTTTTTTTAAATTTGTTCTTTTTAAGCAGCCAATATTTGCAGTCTGTATCGAATGAACAATTATTGACAACAACATTACTTGGTGCCCGTCAGTGGAACAGCCTGCAAACGATTTGATTGGTGGAGATGGCAGAGATGGTGGGCGTTCAGATGAACCAATCAACAAGAAGGACATCCTTCAGAATGTGTCTGTTGCAAAAAAGAGAGAGAGAGAGAGAGAGGCACCACTGGAAGTTACTTGTCACGTCTCTCACCCGCACTTCAGGGTGACCCTTCCTCATAAAATGGCACACCTTGTTCGCTTTCCTTTCCTTTTACGAACACGATTAAAGTCTTGCGGCTGCTCTCTGCAAAAAGAGAAATTTTAAAAATATATTTTTATTTGCATTGCTAAAATTGAGTTCTGAAATTTTTAACCTGGATATGGTGGGCATCATCAAAACCTCCTCTGGCAGGCTGTTCTACAGAGTGGAAACACAGACAGCGAATGCTGCCTTTCTTATATTACAGTTTTTTTTTGTCAACAAAAACATTGAATATAATTGTAAAGTGTTCAACAAATACATAATGCCTGTTATGACATATGGTAGTAAAGTATGGACACTTAATAATGCAGCAATAGAAAAGCAAACAGTGGCACAACCCAAAACGGAACGCATTATGCTCGGCATCAGTCTATGTGAAAGAAAAAGAAACATCTGGATCAGACAGCAAACTGGAGTAAATGACATCATCACTACCATACGAACGGCTAAACATAGATGAGCAGGTCACCTTTCGAGATATACAGACAACAGAAATCTAGAGCGACAGAATGAACCCCGAGGCAACCAACTACTAGCCTCTCCCTCTTAGACAGGATGCAAAAAAAAGTCTCTAACCTAATAGGTCCTACACTGTCTGCAACAGGTGGACATCTAGAGCGACAGAAGCGACCCCGAGACAATGGAAAAGACGAAGAGGAAGGTAAAAAAAAATAGTGGAAAAAACGACCTCGACAGCCAACTGGGTCCTATGTGACTGCATCGAGCCAGAGATGAAACAAATGATGATGATGATGATGATGAAACAAATGATGATGATGATGATGATGATGAAACAAATGATGATGATGATGAAACAGATGATGATGATGATGATGATGATGATGATGATGATGATCGTCGTCGACTATTTTAAAACACCTAATTGTATAAAATACAATTAGGTGTTTTAAAATAGTGCCGAGCGGCAGTTTTAAGGATTCCCTAGATTAGTTAATTTTAATCACAGGATTACGAAGATTCTTTCGTAGTCATTTATTTAAAGTTGCAGTTTTTGCATAAGTCTGTAACAAGGTGTGTCTTTTGATAATAGAGTCACCCGTGGTAGTTTTTTTGGATGAAAAAAAACAAAAAACAAAAAAACAGCAGCTGTGGCACAGCGTAAGAGGAACTCACCAATGAGACATGAAGGTTGGCATTTTTAACAACCGTCAATAATCCAAGTCAAAAAATCTCCATTACGTTTTGTGGCTGATATCTCCTATAAAAACACACAGGAACTGCTATTTTCCCTTTTTTTCAACACACCATAACAACTTTCTAAACTGGTGACCCTGACGTGATTTTAAAAATAAAGGAGGAAATAGCAGTTGCGTGTGCTTCTATCAGATATATCTGCCAAAACGTAATGAAGATATTTTTGACTTGGATTATTGCAGGTAGTTTAGGAGAGTAGAAAGTGAACTTTCGGTTTACTTTTGGCAGCCTCGTAACTCTCGCTTCCCTTATTTTGTCTTTTAGTCCTCACATTCCATGAGCAATGTTTCTGACAAAGGGGGAATAATTGCTGTTTTCTGGGTCGGAATTTATCCATCTAACATTTATCGTTGGCTAGTTTTTGACCTTGAAGTAGGATTTTTTTTTTAGCTCCTTACATCAATTGGCTTTATGCTTTGTCTGGAGCGATTTCTATGAAAAAAAAAGTTTAAAATTCCGTCCTTCATGTCTCATTGCTGAGTTCATGTGGCTTTACTTTTTTATTACATGCTATAATGGCTAATTTTCTAAAAGTGCTCATTATTTTAATTACAGTCCGATCAAATTGTTTCGACTTTTGGTTCGACAATTTCCTCTAAGAAGTTTCTCAGTATCTGTGTCGACTTTATTTTTTTTCTAATCTTGGTGGGTGTAAGTAAAGACGGTGACCCAAAGGCTTCCTTTTCGTTAACTACTACACCGAGATGTAGGGGAGGGCACCACTTTTTTTCCTAGGATTGATCTACTTACCCTTGACCCTCACCAATGCTGAGTGTTTAGCTAGGAAGCATCAAGTACCATTTTTTTAGTGTTTGGTATGATTTGGCCAAGGATTGAACTCCGGTCTCCCGGTCCATTAGCGAACACTCTCATCATTATGCCAAATGGGCGGATGTACTTATTGCAAATACTTCAGAATTTTATGTTGGAGGGTCTATAGCAGTGATAACCATTGATATATATTTCCTCTGGTGGAGAGCAACCCTAATGAGGTTGTTTTGGTCACATGATGACCAATCAGAATATACGATATAGTAATGTGTATCCGACCTTTTAAGGACTTCATCCTTAGAACTTTACGGTTCGCAGAGCAGACAGAGACAGAGCGGAAGACTATATTTTTTTCTGTCGGTTTTCCGCCTAAGCAGGGGGTGATGTAGCAGTGATGAACATTGATATCTATTTCCTCTGGCCGAGATTGTTTGGTCACACAAGAAAGTGCCACTCAGAGCACTCTTTTCTGCCTCAACAGAGTACAAAACCGACTTTGCAATCTAGTGGGAGATGATCTATTCTCTTCCCTACAGCCCCTTTCTCATAGAAGAAACGTTGTTAGTCTTTCTCTACTCCATCGGTATTTCCATGGTAGATGCTCGAGTGAGCTCCAATCTCTGCCCCCCCTCTTCCTCTAAAACCTTCACAGCTAAAACTCATCTTCCTACCAATACTGCAAAGAACTCTCCATTCTTTCCTCTGTGTACCTAAAAATCAAACAGAACTTCCATGAACAGAGTTTCTTTCCAAGAACTTCCCACCTGTGGAACATGTTATCGCAGGAATGTTTCCCTACAGACTACAACATGGTCATTTTTAAATCCAATGTCGACAAATATCTGTAGAGTCATCTTCTGAATTAATCAAACCTCGTTCTCAATCCTTTCATAGTACTGTTCCATCATCCAACAGACAATCTCATTAACCCTTATCCTTGAGTGGCTTTTGGCCTTGTTAAGTGGTGAACCATTAGGTATAAAAAAAACAAAAACAGATACAAAACGTAAACAATTGACGGGGAATGACTTACCGAATAATACGGACGACTTGGTGAAATGCAGCGTCTACGTTGAGAGGAGGATCTTTGGCACTTGTTTCTATATAATTAATCTACAAAGAAAAAAAACAACAAAAATAAATGTAAAAAATAAAAGATGCTTATACAGATGAGGGCACATATGAAAAACGCATTTCCAAATAAAAACTATTGTTTATACTTACGTATCAGACAAAAATAAGTATCCTCACCAAAAATTAGGAAAAATTATCGAGTAGAATATTAATTAAAAATAAAAATCAGTTTTATCCTATTTTGCCGACCACCATTCATTTATTACTTGTTTATATGACAGACCGAGTCATGTCCCCCTGATTTACGTGTTTTTTGCTCTAATCAATGGCAGATCCATAAAATACGATAAAACTAATTTTTATTTTTAATTAAAATTCTACTTAAGAATTTTTGCTAATTTTTGGTGTAGATACCTATTTTTGCCTGATCAATAAGTATATCAAAGAGTTTTCCTGTTAAATTATTTGGAACTGCGATTTGCACCTGTGTAACTGCGTTTTTCATACGTGCCCTCATCTATATAAGCATCAAATAAAGTAAAGCACAGAACCCCTGACAAAAACCTCCCACTACAAATCTCCCTCTTCTTGACTAGCTGATTTGATGAATCAACTGTAAAATGTGAACAAATACCTTGCTGTTCAACTCCCCACTCAGTTTGACAAATATAAAATAAATTTGTCCCCTATCACAGTATTGATTTACTCCTCTCCAGGAGTTAGGCACAAGGCCAGTTTTTATCTTACTCCCACAAGTAAGATGTGACCCAAGGTCGGGTTGGGAAAGTGGGGTTTAAAAATTGCCTGGGCAGCCCCGTCGGCATTCCCTGGTAGGGGCGCCTCAGGCAGTAAGCAATAAACTTACTCCTCCCCTAAAGAGGAGAGGCAAAGCCTGGGAAGGTGGACCTCCCAGAACTGCACAGGACAGACCCATAGACCGGCGTAAATCAAGGCCCGAAGGCCAAGACAATACCAGTCTATGGGGTGCAGTATCCATCGGAACAGATACTACACTTTGATCTTAGCCAAAAGGCCAAGCCCGGATGTTTCAGTGGTAAAATGCCTTGTTTGGGGTGAAGAAAAGTTTTTTAAAAAAAAATTTAAGAAGGAGGAGGAAATGTGTCAAGGTGATTTCCGTGAATTATGGAAAAAGTGTAAGCAGACAAAGATCCAGGAAGGAGGTGTGTCCCTTTTCTTCCTGAGATTCTCATGGATGGCTCTGCTCTTGAGATCAACTCTGAAGCTTCTTTGTCTTTCTCTTTCATCAAATCTTTCTTGAAGTTCATACATTAGATCCATTGTTCTTTCTGCTTCTCATAAAGTCGGTTCTCTCTATCGCTCCAAACACTTTCTCACACCTGAGGCTATTCTCTATTTCTACAAATCTACTATCAGACCATGTATGAAGTACTTTTGTCATATTTGGGCTGGTGAATCTCTGTCCCATTTGAGGGTTCTAGATAAGGTGTAGAAGGAGGCATAACATGGACGCGACATCCCATTTGAAAATTTAAATATTTCAGATTTGCATTGAATTTGATCCATAGTCATTAAACACCAATTAAGCAAGATTCCCTGAATTTTAATTTCTTTAGACATTTTCTAGAATCAAAATCATGTAATGGATTTTGATTGAAATTAAAATAAGGATTCTAGACAAAAAGTTTACTATCATTATATCTTGATTTTAATCTTCGTAAGAGGACATAAAAGTGGTGCAAAACTTTTCTGTTCGGGAAATTAATTTTAACCATCCTGGGGCGTGTATTCTATTAGTATCTATATATTATGCTACTACCACTGATACTAGTACTACTACTACTACTACTACTACTACCACTACTACAGCTGAAATGGTGCTAAAATAAGAGATGTCCAAAGAGGCATAAATAAATGGCAGCTAGATTAGAAACCAGCGTTTTTTGGCTAGTATAGGTAAACTTACATTAAGTTGAGCGGCAAGTTCTCTCCCCAGGTCTTCACTGACTTTCCGCTGGTGGACCAAGTCTACCTTGTTAGCAACCAGCAACATAGGGTAGGAGTCCCTGCAAGAAAACAACATTTGCATATGTCAAGGAAATGCTTTATCATCAGCAAAATTCAACACAAGTAAAACAAAAGAAAATCATTGTTTCAAGTCATGGGTTGTTAAGTGCCAAGTTATACTAGGTTTCTAAACTTTTCTTGAATTTTATAGCCAAGATTAGATGTTAAGAACATCTATTAAATATTTTTCATCCATTTTTTTTTCTTGAAGAAAAAAAATTATTCAGGTTTATGATGATGATCGGTATCAGCTAGAAAATAACTGGAACGCTATAGCAGAAAAAAAAAAATTGTCTAGTTTGAGATTTAAACCTCTGATGGCATAAAATATTGAAATTGTAGGTGAATGCTTTATCCACACGGCCACCGATATAACAAAAACATTTTGTCTTTTTAACCTACTTAAATGAGTTCGACGTAGGAATTTTGTTTTCCTCTCTGCATAGATCTAAAATAGCTTGATTGTCTAAAAAAAAATTTAAAAACAATAATTGGCATTACATAATCCAAAAACAAAACAAAACAACCAAACCAAACACCATGAATAAATATTTGAATATATAAAAAACTTGAAGCATAAAACTTTTACCAAAATGACCGGATTCGGCATTAAATAACCCGAAAGGGTTGATATGTCGTAAAACAAAACAACCAAACCAAACCAAACCCCATGAATTAATATTTGAATATATAAAGAACTTGAAGCATAAAAACTTTTACAAAAATGACCTGATTCGGCATTAAATAACCCGAAAAGGGTTGATATGCCATAAAACAAAATAACCAAACCAAACCCTTGTCTAGGGATCAGACGTTTTCTTGATATTTCACAAATTTTTTCTCCAGTCCTCACGATCCAGCAGGTCTCCAAATTCCACTATGTATGGTCTTGTCTAATCACTTGCTTCAAAGTTTTCCTTGGCCGAACAACCTTTCTGCGATCTAAGATATCCATGCTTCTGCAAAAATTTATCCAGGAGGGTGAATGCTCCACATTATCATACCAGTGTAACCGATTTGTCCTCAGAACAACCTCTATGCTATATAAATAAAAAGGTGCTGATACATCTAAAAGCAAAGGTGAAAATCGCATTTCTAAATAAAAACGCTTTGATATACTTACATATCAGACAAAAATACGTATCTACACCAAACTGTAAGGAAAATTATCGAGTAGAATTTTAATTAAAAATAAAAATCAGTTTTATCGCATTTTGCCAATCCGCCATTCATTATTACTTGGTTAAATGACAGACTGACTTATCACCCCCTGATTTACGGGTATTTCCGCTCTTATCAATGGCGGATCAGAAACATACAATAAAACCGTTTTTTTTTTTTAAATTCTACTCGATAATTTTTGGTCAATTTTGGTGAAGATACCTAATTTTGCCTCATACGTAAGTATATCAAAGAGTTTCCTGTTCATTTATTTGTAACTGCGATTTTCACCTGTGCTTTGAGATGTATAAGCACCAATAAAAATAATATGTAAGTCGCGTAGAGGCGAGAAAAGAATGTTGATCAATTGTAGAATTTCAAATTCACTTCACTACTCTTGTTTTCATTTTATTTTCCTGTAAAATAATAAATAAAAATAAAATGGTTGACTTCTTTCTCGGTCAGTGAAGAAATCCTTCTAGACTGAGGCAATCTTAATTTTTGTCCTAATCCAGAGTGTCCCTTTTTGGGAAGCTGGATTTTCCCCACATTGAAAACTAAACCTTGTGTCTAACTCTGCCCTCGTGGGGAAGCACATAAATAGGGATGGGGGATGAATGACCAGTAAAAAAAAATTTTTTTTTAATTATTTTCTTTGAAGAAAATAATTTTGTAAAGACAAGGGGGAAGGGAGGTATCCTAGGATGGGGAGGGGAAGCTATTTATTCTCCATCATTTTAGAAATGTAGAAGTTTGCTATGAATAACTGTTTTTAACGACGACGACGACGACGACAACGACCACCACCACCATCATCATCATTATTATATAGTACTTCTGTTTATTTGGCATAATGCTAAGTGTTATGGTGTGATGTTGATCTACCCTATTTCGGGTGTAGATGGACTCTTCCAGAGACTATGAATAGAGTTACGACTAAGTATCGTAGCAGTCATAGCAACAGTCATTGGTGGCAGTCATAGCCACAGTATTGGGCACAGACTTTCTGTAACATCCTACTTCTGTAAATACACTTTTGTAAATATACCACCGTGTTGTCTTATTTATTATGTCACAACAGAAAGAGTGTTCGTTAATGGACCGGGAGACTAGGGTTCAATCCTTGGTCGAGTCATACCAAAGACTTAATAAATGGTACTTGATGCCCCCTTGCTAAACACTCAGCATAATAATGTGAGGATCAAGGGTAAGTGGAGTAATCCTAGAAAAGGAGTGGCGCCCTCCCCTACACCTCGGTGTAGTAGCTAATAAAAAGGGAGCCTCTGGGTTGCCCTCAACTATGCTCACCCACTTTACTGTTTACTAAAACATGGTTTTAAATAAAAATTAATTAGTTTTAGAGCAATGAAACCCTAACGCCGAAACCCATTTCACTGTAAATAGTAACGACTGTGTATTAGGACATGATTCAGTTTAAAGGCTCCGAAATCACATTCGAATTTCGAAACGGAAAAACTTGAAGTTATCTCCCAATTGGCGTTTTTGGGGCAATGAAACCAGAGAGAAAGAGAGAGAGAAGTAAGAAAGGAAAGAAAATTATTGTAGCAGTGAATTTGTACAAAGATAATAAACTTTCATCGTTTCCAAGAAAAGAAAATATAAGCAAGCAAATTTAATAGGCGGAAATTCATAAAATACCATGAAAAAAATATGTAAATTTAACGTAAACCCAATTCTTGACCACATAGCATAGAACATAACGACTAACCATTATTTTTTATTACGAAATCAGCCAGCATCTCTGAAATAAACGAAAATGTTTACTCATTATAAGTTAAAGAGAAAAATCTGATTAATATTTGCCCGTGTTCTTAATGGCCTTAAATTACGTAGAATCAGCCACTCTCTAGTAAAGAGCAACGTGTATTTGTGCGTGTGTGTATATATATATATATATATATATATATATATATATATATATATATATATATATATATATATATATATATATATATATATATATATATATATATATGTATATATATATATATAAACATTTAGTTATGTAACTATAGGCGTGTTTTAACAATCACACTTCCTAAGAGCAAGAAATAAAATGAAAATATAAATTCGGATAATGGGTAGATAAGAAAAACAAACCGGATATCAGAGACAAAAACAAACAATAAATAAAAAAAACAGAAAACAACAACCATCCTAGAACAGTGGGTCACAAGTTATGCTCTCAAATTAAAACGTTCAGCTTGTGAATAGTCTGGGTTAATTAGAGAGGAGGGGGGGTTCAATGATTGTAGAACATGGCACTATTGTCTCATCAGAGAAGATTCACTTCCTTAAATACATTTGGACGTGTTTAATTAATAAATATATCTTCACCTTCAAGGAGGGTAGATTCTTTGATTTTTCCGGCCGGGATTTCATTGGATGTTTTGCTCCACTTTTCAAACTTTGAGTAGTGGTAGCAAAACAATAGAACCTTCTTTTGTGCAACAGTCCATGGTTGGGCTTTTAATCCTCTTATGTTTCTTTTTTTTTTGTTGTTGCTGCATATGATGGAGATAGGGGGCCAGAACCTTTTGTCTCAAGGCCTGATGGCTGACCCTGGTTGGCCTCTGTTATGGCTGGAGCGCCATTTCCAGAGGCAGGAAAGTTCACACCATTGCTTACATCTTTCCGCCTGGTGTATGAACGGGTTGATGGGCCTTTTTTATCCTAGGTGCCGACCTGCCAGTATTTATTTTTGTTTTGATTCATATTTTTTATCATTTCCTCATTGTCAACGGCTGCCCTCTATTAATAGAGGGGGTGCCTCCATCTGCAATTTGGGGGACGTGCTGTATGGCTTGAGGAGACAGCACACTATTTTTAAAAATATTTGGTCAGGGTTTACTTCAAATAAGAAGTATCCTCATGTCAGGGTCTCTGACAAACCCCTGTACAGAGAGACTGAAGACACCCGAGGGTGGTGTCTAGTAGGCATTCAAGTCCTCCCCAGTAGGCATTCAATATATCTATATATGTATGTATTTATGATGTATGAATGGTAGTTGAAGCATAAAAACGACGTATTTGTTTTTTAATTTTATGTTATCATTCCATATTTTGAACACTCTGCATTCTTCATCGGGAATGATGACATGTAAACACTGGAGTCGATTGGTGGTAAAAAGCAGATAATTCACAATTCCACCACCAGCCAAGTCATTATTCCCGATGAAAAATGCAGGACATTCGAAATATTGAATAATAACAAACAAAAAAACAACAAATACGCTTTAACTACCACCTATACATCATTAAAAATACCTTAAGAAGCATCCGTAGAACATTGAACTATGCTCTCTCTCTCTCTATCATATATATATGACGCTGGTTAACTTTTAACCCTTGTTTCTCTTCTTCCTCCTCCTACCCTGCTTCCTCCTCCTCCCTTGTTTCGAGTCCCGACGTTAACAGCTTCAAATTACTACTAATCCTATTAGACTTTTGACGTTCTCAATCCGACTTTGATTTCAATCAGCAGGCGATATCCAAGCACTGATTTTTTCTCTCTCTCTTTTTCTTCTTTAGTAACTTTCGACAGTCAAATGTCGATTTACCCTTTCTTACTTTTGCTCTTGCTTCTTCTTCTTCTTCTTCTTTTTCTTCTTCAACTGACGTTCTAAAGACACTGGTTGATTGGTCTCTCTTTCTTCTTCTTCCTCTTCTTCTTTTTCTTTCTCTTCTCATAACATTCCTCGCGTCCCTACTTCCCCCTTTTTGTTGTTCTCTGCATGTGACATTTTCTTCCAATCGCATTCTTTGTATAAATTTGAAAACTTTTCCATTTTGAAATAAAGTTTACCAACCGAACGAAAATGGTCGTATCTTGACGGCCGAAATATCTCGGTAGAACTTTACAACATGAGTTTTTGAGTTTATTTTTGTTGTTGAATTGCTTATTCTTTATTCCATTTTTATTTTTACATATATATATATAATAAATAATAAATATTTGTTATTGTGTATTATCTATGTATGTATACATTTCGTCCTTTAATAATCAGGACTCACCAGCATAGAGATATGACTATTCACTACCGGTCATGCGATTCGAAACCCCGGATTACGAGTATTTTGCAACTCAAATCCGATGCCTTAACCACTCGGCCATGTTGAACAGCGCATAAACGGTGATAATTTTAACACTTTATACGGCGGCTTGACGTCATAAAGCGTTTGACTTTAATGAAAGAAACGATGCATTTAAAGCTAGCAACGTCATGCTGTGTTAATACTACACTTACAGTGCTCTACTAGACGGGTTTTTCAAGGAGCTACAAATAATAAATATTTGTTATTGTTTATTATCTATGTACGTATACGTTTCGTCCTTAATAATCAGGACTCATCAGCATAGAGATATGACTATTCAATACCGGTCATGTGATTCGAAACCCCGGATTACGAGTATTATATATATATATATATATATATATATATATCAGCAGCAGCCAGATGATGTCTAAGTGGTTAGAAACGCCGACTGTTGCCTAGACAGTAGAGTTTCGATCCTGGCTTGAGGCAGTTGCTTCTCTAACCACACTGAAGAGCTCTGATACAGTGAAACAGTCTGTTTGTGGATGACTAAATATGCTCCCCTTCTTGTGTTGAGTTTTCTGGTAAGTGAAATCGCCAACTGCCACTAGCGTATAATGTAATGCTCTCTGTGTAAACAAATGGAGCTTTTGGTATTTGATAATGTTTATTATTGTGATTTTGCTTATTCTCAGCAGCAGCCAGATGATGGCCAAATGGTTAGAAGTGCCGACTATCGTCTAGACGGTCGAGTTTCAATCTTGACTTGAGACAGTTGCTTCTCTAACTGCACTGAATAGCTGTGATATAGTGAAACAGTCTGTCTATGGATGACTAAATATGATATATATATATATATATATAAACAAATAAAGTATCAAATCACAGTTATATCATTTTATGATTTAATGATAATTTCGAAACAAAATAACTTTTACACGTGTTTCTGGAGAAACTGGAAGCAATATGGTGAAACCAAGCTGTTATAAACGACTCCCCTTCATCAGAAAAAATAGTGATGCGACAAATCCGGGGTAATACAAAAGAATCCGGGGCATGAAAACTATGAGGTGGGTCATCATATTTTATTACGAAACTGGCATTACGTCATAGAAAGATATAAGTGTGATTTGATACTTTGAACACCTTGCTTCTCATCGAAGCTCCGATGTCTAGCAACTGACTTTGTAAACACCCACAAAATTATCAACTATCTCGCCTACAACAACCTCGAGCAAGCACCTTTTTTGAACTCCATGTGCCTAACACACGTGGACATGTCTACAAAGTTAGAAAACGGCAAAGCTCCCATGACTTTTGGAAACATTTTTTCATGTTCAGAATTGCTGGAGCACGGAACAAACTGCCTACATCGCTTGTTGGCTGACGAAACACAGCATCCTTTAATTCTTCATGCTTCTCAAACTCAAAAGTTGCCAAAACTACACGTGATGTCTCCCCACCCCATCCATACACATGCGCACATATATATCATTACTAATACATTGTTGATTTCCTTGAAATATAGTACATTATTCCATGTACTATACATGCATTTGAGTTGTTAATGAGTTAGAGTGTAACTCATATTATACTAGCAGGGCTACCTGGCGTTGCCCGTGGCAAAGGTTTAACATATTTCTATCAAAACTTTTATCTCTCTCTCTTTCCCCCCACTCCCTTTTTTATCCCCGTCCAGCCCATTCCTCTCTCTCTCTCTCTCTCTCTCTGGACACATACACACACATGTAACTGTAGGAATGAGTCAGCACAAGGGAATTAACTCTGTGAAAAAAATCAGAGTTACTTCCCTTTAGTTAGTAGCTGGAAACCAGACTCCCTCCCCCCTGACTAAATCTGCGCCAGTTTAGGGTCAAAGAATAAATACCTTTTTCTAAATTTTAGATATTATTCATTCTGAGCAATGCTGATCAAGAATTTACTAACTTTGTTGGTATTTGTTTTGTAGTTTTTTACTTTTAGCCGGACATACACACACACAACTGCCATTTATATAATAGAAGAAGAAGATTCTTTAATTTAAAATATTAATTATACCTTATTATATATATGAAAATTTGAATTTGTTAAATATAGAGACACTATATCTTTTAAACCCTCATTCTTCCCGAAATTCGCCCAAACAACACCTGATGTCCCCCCTTCATACACATGCAGACAAGTACATGGACTTTTGATGAGTTGTAGTACACAATGATTTTATTATTTAACCCCAAGTTACTTGATCCCAAGTTACTTTGTTGGACACATAGTCTAGTGAATAAATGCGTTGGTTAACAGATATTCTAGTGTGTATTCTAACTAGAGGTTGTGAGTTCTATCCCTGGTGAAGGTACTTAAGAAAAAAAAAATGAATTCATAGTCAAGTGGATAAACATGTTGGTTATGTTTTTGTTTGCTTGTTGGTGTCCAATGACCTTTCAACCATTAGAAGGTCAAGCTTTTTTTAATTGAATTATTATTTTTTTTAATTTGGACAGTTTTTTACAATGTTTCTTATTTGGGAAGTTGATTTTAGCATGCAGGATTTAACTGTTCATAATGTGTGAGCATTTTGTTTGATTTTTAGATTTTGGTATGCTTTTTTTGGCAGGGGAAGGAAGGAATTATTTGGGTCATTCTTTGAAAAGAGTTTTTCAAATTGTTTGCTTGTTGACAAGATAATTAACATTTCTATTCAAATTAATATGGTATTTATTCCAGATCAATTAGGGTTTAAGGACCCCAGAAAAATGCAAAGACAAGAGGAACACATTCGAGTCCTCAGCGTTTTTTTTTTCTGTTGACCTTCACACATGCACATGTCATCTGTAAACAAGCCTATAATAACCCTGAGTTGGAAGGAGGGTTATCCTGGGAGGGGGGAGGGGGGAATGACCAGTAAAAAAAAAAATCTTTTGAAATTATTTTCTTTGAAAAAATAATTTTGTAAAGACAAGGGAAAAGGGGAAGTATCCTAGGATGGGGGGGGGGGAGATATCCCCTCTCGGCTGCAATGATGGGGAAAGCATAACTTTGCAACAATCAACTGAGTCCAAAATAGTGAGTGAAAAACTCGACATTGTTAAAGTGAAATAGAAGAGGATAAATGGAGATGTGGAGGTTAGAAAAAATGGGAAGGGCTTACGAGTAGCCATGACAGGAAATGACCAGTGGGTAACTGACCAGTTCTTGAAAACTGACAAGTGGTTCCCTTCTTCACTTGACCATTCTATTAATAATTGTGCCCGTGACTTACTCTATACCAATGCCACAAACTGAAGCCCCTCCTTCATGAAAGCAGTTGCAGAAAATGAGGTCAATCATAGGAAGAAACTTTAAATTCAAATGAATACAAACGGACGAAAGACACATTTATAAACAGTATTTAATCTTCTATCTTCTTATATAAATAGGGATTTTGTCCCTCTGTCTGTCCGTCAGTCACAATTTTTAAACATAATAAATACATTGCAAAATAATGGAGAATATTGCATTTAGCTAATCTAATATTCCAATCTAATCTAATCTAAATATGAATAAATGTGAATATTTCCAAAGTATATCAACAGTAAAACATTTAAACTTAAATATAATGATACAGTATAACCGTCCTCCCCGGAATTACATCGTCTGTTTTTAAAAGTGTGTGTGGAGGAATCGTCCCATGTATTACATCCTCCTTTATATTTAAAACTAAAAAACAAAAACTTTTCAAATTACTAAATATTTAAAATTAAAAACTGAACAGATGAAATAGATGGTTTCGTTCAGCGTTCAATTGTACTATGGGGACTATTTGAATATCTCATTTATTTTGTTTGATTTTTGCACACATTTTGGATGAAATTTAATAATTGGTCTTAAATTGTATTTTTTATCTCAAAATAAAATTCTAATTTATTTTTTAAAGACTTGAAAATCGAACTTTAATGTAATGCCTGAATCGCTGGTGGCCATTTGTAATTTCCTATTATTTTCTTTCGCACTTGAAATCTATAAAAAGGAAATACGTTTGATTTAATTTTATTTATAAAAAAAATTGTGGTATCTGTGTTTATTTTCACATCTATAAAAAGGAAATAGGTTTTACTTTATTTTATTTATAAAAATATTGTGGGGTCTGCATTTGAGTGTGACATCCATAAATAAGGTACTTTACTTTTATTTTATTTATAACAATAGTATTTTAATATTTATTTTGCTTTAACTACATATTGTATGGAGTTCTGTCACAATTATACAATACTCCCAGCCTACCAAAAATATGTGACCTAAAGGAGCATATATTTGCTAGTATATATAAAAGTGAATATTTGTTTGTGTGTTAAAGAAATCGATATGTTAACAATTAGAATATTCAAATAAATTTAAATAAGTTATTTTTTTCACATAATCTGAATGCACCATTGAAAGTTTCCTTCGATTCTATCTGGAGTCACTAGGGGTAATTACCAGTGAGGTCCATAAAGTAAAGAAACAATTTTAAAAAAAAAATAGATTTTCATCGTTTTATAAAACAAAAATAAAATTAAACAAAGAATATTTTGGAAAATTAATTTTCCTGGCCATTTAGCAGTGTTGGGGTGGAGGTCAACATTTCTTGCTAATGTATCAGTTTACCTGTCCTTTCTTCATTAGTATCATCGTGGTCATTATCACCTTTGCCTGTTCGGGCATGTTGGAGTTGGCACCGAGGGCCATAGCAGTCTGACAATGAAGAAGGAAACTAATACTTGATTGGTTGATTGAGACGGCACCTTGCTTTGGCAATCTTTGGCGCCTATTTCAACAGTTCCAGATAATTCACTTTACAGAAAGGTTGTGTTTTTTTTTGTGATCCATTACTTCAAAGTGACATATTTGTTTTCTCCTATTTAGAAAGTCTCAGGGAGTTTTTTTATAGAAAGGATTTAAAACTCAGAGGTTTTTTTATTAATAAAGACCAGAGAGTCCCTAAAAGAAAAAGAGGTGCTTGTATAATAAAAAGCCGAAATAAAGTTTTTTTTTGTCTTTTAGTGTTGGAGAGGTAAATAAGGGGCAGGTAACTCTTCACAACAGCTCTAGCTTTCGAACAATATTTTTCTAACCCTAAACTTTAACCCTAAACCCTAACCCTTTTATGTCTAATCGACGTTCTCCTTGCACAGTAGCCACATGTGCAACGCCAATTAAAGCCATCAGTTTTGATTACTGGAAAATCTTGCTTAAAATGCGTGGTAAGAGTTACCTGCCCCTTATTTACCTCTCCAACACTAAAAGACAAAAAAAAACTTTTTTTCGGTTTTTTCTTATACAAGCACCGAAAAATATTTTAAAACCTTTGTTTTTTAAACAAACGATTATTATGGTTAAGACAAAAAGTATGCCACCAGAAAGTTTTTACCTGTCTTTCACCCGTAAAATTTGGGTATGGAAATTTTTGATACTCTCAAAACTGTGTCGGTCTGTGACAGAGTAAACAAGTAGGAACCCATCTCCTGTGCGCATGTATTGTTCTCGCATAGCACTAAACTCTTCTTGGCCAGCCGTGTCCAATACTGAAAAGAAAAATCATGAAATAATAGTAAAAAGAAAATGATTACTCAAAGAATCAGAGCAGATGAAAGGCGATAATGACCTCTTAAATAAAGATAAACACAATATGAGAACTAATAATTATGACAAAAAGGGCAGATAATCCCGGAATTTTTATTTTTAATGAATTTATTTTTTAGTTTTACTTCAATAAATACAAAATTTTCAACGACCAAATTTAAAAAGCTTATATTTAGAACATCAGGAAGTTTTATCGAATGTCCTGCTGGCTTGGCAGGCTAAGATCAGGCTCAGGGCATTCTCTTGAATAGTGGCAATGGAGAAGCGCTCAGAGAGCCAAATCAATTTAGAAATTTGTATAATTTGGATTATTTGGACTACTGCCCTAATCTTGTGTGTTATTCTCAGTGAGAATAACACACAAGATGAGAACAGTAGTCCAAATTATACAAATTATCAATCCTCATCTCAAAAATTCAGAAACAATTTAGAAATGATTTTTGATCTATTATTATACTAAAGCCGAGTCAATCAACATTTGGTTCTTTCAGGCGTTTTTCCTATATACTTTAATGACACAAGATACATGCTAAAATATAACTTATTTCTGGGATTGAGTTATGCTTGTAAAAACATCCATTTTAATTAGCAGTCAAGTCAAGCCCTCCGGTCAGTCTAGAGAGACTATGGACACCCCTGTAAGGGGCTGGCTGCATGTGTAATTATGAAGCAAGGGTTGTGCACTTCCTAGCAACACCTCTCCTGGGTCGGCACTGCTTGATTCCAATGGCAAGCAATTCAAGACGACTGGAAACAATGCCGAGATAAGCAGAGAGCACATACAGCACCTGGTATTCCCAAATGGTCACCCATTTAGTACTGGCCAGGCTCGACGTCGCTTAACTTTTGTGATCTAACAGGAACCGGTATGTCAACGTGATTGTGCCGTAATTAACTGAAGAAATCACCCATCTTTCTCTTAGCTATCTATGTATTTCTCCCGCCCTCTCCCACTGTGTGTTGATTCAACCAATCTCCAATCGTTTTAAATGTCTCTATGAGCATTTAAAGAAAGAGTACTTCTCTTTTCTGCTAATTTACATGGTGTGTTCATATACACCACAAACACATATGTAAATTAGATAGCAAAATAATAGGACTATATATTCCATAAAGATAATATAAAAGTAAAGATACTTATTATGTTTAGTTATGCAAGAAGAATGTTTTAACAGATGTGTAGCAGTTACATGCCGGACCTATTTTGTTTATATGTAAACGCAGTATCTTGCGTTAGATTGAGTTGTCACTTGACTTTGCATACACGCGCTCACACTTATGAAAAAAGAATTTAGTAATTATAGGAGCAACAGGACTAATGAAAAAGAATTTAGTAATTATAGGAGCAACAGGACTAATGAAAAAAGAATTTAGTAATTATAGGAGCAACAGGACTAATGAAAAAGAATTTAGTAATTATAGGAGCAACAGGACTAATGAAAAAGAATTTAGTAATTATAGGAGCAACAGGACTAATGAAAAAGAATTTAGTAATTATAGGAGCAACAGGACTAATGAAAAAGAATTTAGTAATTATAGGAGCAACAGGACTAATGAAAAAGAATTTAGTAATTATAGGAGCAACAGGACTAATGAAAAAGAATTTAGTAATTATAGGAGCAACAGGACTAATGAAAAAGAATTTAGTAATTATAGGAGCAACAGGACTAATGAAAAAGAATTTCAAAAGTTATCTGGCGAGTATACCCGGTGAACCGAGTGCAAGAGAAATACAAACAACTGTACTTAAAGGGACGGTTAGAATCTTAAAAAGATCTCTAGGCTGGAGTGTCTGAAATAGCCGGTGAATGTCTGGCATCCGGTAGGATGCCCCATCTCCAGCACAAAACATAAAGATAAGAAAAATAAAAAAATAAAGCCAGAGATGAAAAGAAACTGGAATCTTAGGAAGATCTCCATCCTTCCAGTAATTATAGGAGCAAATGGACTAATAAAAAAGAATTTCAAAAACTACCTGGCGAATATACCCGGTGAACCAAATGCAAGAAAGAGAGATACAAACAATTGCACTTAAAGGGACGGTTAGAATCTTAAAAAGATCTCTCGGTTGGAGTGTCTGAAATAGCGGGTGAATGTCTGGTATCCGGTAGGATGCCCCATCCCAGCAAAAACAAAAAGATATGAAATTTTTTTAAAAAGTGAAAAAAATAAAGAGGATAGTTTGAGTTACCTACTAGACACAACCTCGAATGTCTTCGGTCCTTCTGTACAAGGGTCTGTCAGGATAACCTGACATGAGGATACTTCACCTTACAAGTAAACTCTGACCAAATATTCAAAATAACATAGTATTCAAAACTCAAAATAAGATCCTATCGATACTGCTATACACTGGCTTATACGAGGAATGGTGCACCTTCTCCAAGTAATGTTACCTCAAGTAACAGCACTTAGCTGGATACTCCACCAGACTAGATGAATTCTTGTCCTGGAATCCAGTAAGACCAACAGACCATGCTAGAATGGAAATCCAGGATACAGCATTCGTTTATCGACAAAAGCCAGCCTACCAAACAATTCTTGTTATGTTCCAGTGTTCCTTTAAATAAAAGTTGATTCATATTTAGTAGTAGAGATGTTGGTCTTATTTATGGAAGATGGTGACCCTTTTTCTTATTTCAGTCAGATGCGGCCAGACATAACTAACTCTACCAAGTTACATTCTTCATCCTGACTTTCTTCCTAACCAATCATCTAACCAGCCCATAAAAACTAAAGATACGACACAGTTTATGAATTTTCAGATGACATCAAAATGGAAAAATAATTGTAGTGGGTATGACTCACTATCATTACTTTTATTAGTTTTTTTTTTTTTTACTGAAGCGTTACCACTTATCAAGGCCAGAGACCACCCGAGGATAAGGGTTAATGAGATAGAATGATTGCTAGTTGAAAGGTGAAGAACCTCATGAGAGGATTGAGGATTGTAATGTTATCGGCTGGGTTAAATGAGTAGTAAGACAGAGAGAAGTATAGGATAAGTAACAAGGTTTATTGGCGGTCAAAATACATTCTAATTGAGTCATCGCCAGAGGCCGTAACTCGTCCCCTCACCGGTGACTCGTCGGTGCAGTAACACTACATCCCCTTTTCGGTTGTAAAGTTCTTTACAAGGACAGTCTTTCAGGTGGTCGAACTTGTCGACCGCTTCTTGTATATTTCCCTTGGTCAGGACCTCTGGAACTCTCTAGTGAGATGTTTCTTTGGTTACTGGGAAGATCTGGAGTCATCATCACAGCTATACATATATCCATATCGAGGGGAACGTGGTAAGGTGTTTGCTTCCTGTGGGGTAGCCACCTGAGAGAAGCTGGTTTCTCCATTCCTTAGGCGCAGATTACTTTTGTTGCGTCGGTGTAGTCCTGAATCTGTCTTAACTAGGACTGACCTTGGTGACAGAGTTTTACTTACTACAGCTGTACTGGTCTTAGGTATCTTGACCCAGACTGGTTGTCCTTTTTCAAAGGCAGGACGATCTTTAGCCCGATGACGTTTATTATAGTTTTGCTTTTGTCTGGCTTTGAGCCGGGTGTCTGCCCTTCTATGTTCCTCGATGTTTTGCTGATCAAATGAATTTTTTTGAGGAATGGTAGGGATCCATGTTCTTAGTTTTCTATTCATTAACAGCTCTGCAGGACTCTTGCCGTGTTGCAGAGGAGTGCTGCGATAATTTAGCAGTGCTATGTATGGGTCACTTGCTTTCTTCAATAAGTTTTTTATTGTCTGGACTGCACGTTCAGTTTCTCCGTTTCCTTGCGGATGATGGGGGCTACTTGTGAGGTGCAGGAAGTCAAAAACATTTGAAAAGTTCCTGAATTCACTAGAACTGAATTGGGGACCGTTGTCAGATATGATTGTCTCTGGGAATATTGATTTGCAATGCTCTATTACGCTGGCTGAGGTGGTTGTCCGTAAATGGGCTATTTCAATCCACCTGGAAAAATAATCGACAATCAGAAGATATCGGTGTCCCATGAATTCGAGCAGATCCATTCCTATTTTCTGCCATGGATATGCAGGTAATTTGGTGGGTTGTAGTGGTTCTGGTGGATATTTTCGTTTTTTTTCACAGATACCACATTTCCCAACTTTGTCTGCAATTTGTTTAGAGAGGCCAGGCCACCACACACTTTCGCGAGCTAGTGCTCGGCATTTGACAATACCTTGGTGTCCCTCATGTAGACGCTCTAGTATGTATTTTTGAAGTACATTAGGAATGACAAGTCGGCTATGGTACATTAGAAGTCCCTGGTAAACTGTTAGGTCCTGGTTGACAAACCAGTACTGTTTTAGTTCAGGGTCCCGCCTTGCTCTTTCGGGCCAGTGGTCCATCTCATAATATTTGATTACCTGACTGCAGACCTGGTCAGTATTTTGTTTTAGTCGGATATCCTCCAATCATTTATCGCTCACCGAAATATTTCCTATGACTGAGCGGATAAATGAGTGACACCAAGGCATTGTCAAATGCCGAGCACTAGCTTAATAGAATGAACTAAGTTTGGTGACTTGTGGGCACGATATATGAGAGGAATCTGTTGACATTGGATTTAAAAACGACTATGTTGTAGTTAGCAGGGAACCAGTTGTGCAGAAATGTGTTCCACAGATTGGAAGCCCTTGCAAAGAAGTTCTTCGTCTATACGGGGGAAGAAAGAAAAGTTATTTTTTTGTTGTGGTAGCAATGTGAATGCTTCACAAAGGGGAATCAGAGATTGGAGCTCAGTCGACCACTTTTCATGAAAGTAACAATAGAGTAACAAGTAAGATGTGACCCAAGGTCGGGTTGGGAAAGTGGGGTTTAAAAATTGCCTGGGCAGCCCCGTCGGCATTCCCCGGTAGGGGCGCCTCAGGTAGTAAGCAATAAACTTACTCCTGCCCAAAGAGGGGAGGCAAAGCCTGGGAAGGTGAACCTCCCAGAACTGCACAGGACAGACCCATTGACCAGCGTAAATCAAGACCCGAAGGCTAAGACAACACCAGTATGGAGTGCAGTATCCATCGGAACAGATACTACACTTTGATCTTAGCCAAACGGCCAAGAGAGAGACTAGCAACATCTCTTCTGTGAAGAATGAAAGAGATCATCTTCCACTAGATTTCAAAGTTGATTTTTAACTATCTAGGCAACGAAGGGTGCTCTTAACAGAGCCTCCCCATCTTAGGATGTATCTGACTCTTTGTGGTGACTGTGCGGAGATAAACGGCCACAACTAGCATGCATAACGGATAAAGTACTCAATACAATTGAGGTTCTACGTACAGTCTTCTGAAGGTTGAAGGTTCAGTCCTCAGTGCGGGCGATACAAGGAATTGCGAATTACTTAAGACTTCTACCCAGTCATGGCTGACAGAACGAGAGCATGCTACCCCCGTTGATTAAATAAAGGATTCCGTTCGAAATTCCGTGCAGATTCCCGAGTTCGACAGAAAGATTCTCGAGTTTGCCAAGATAGACCTGAAGAAGGTCGGAGGTTACATCGGCCGAAACATTGTGATAGTAACACTCAAGATGAGAACAGTAGTCCGAATAATCCAAATTATACAAATATTATGAGGCTTTCCAGCTTGTCGCTTAACCTCTGGAGACTACAAGAGCACTTTTCCAGCATGTTCGTCATGTTGCGATACATGTCTAGCCAGTGCCAAAAGTCGACTTTTAACAACTGCAGATATGCGTGGAAGGCACCCATACATCATTTTGTTTACTATATGGTCTCACGACGATATGTTGTAGATGACGCATAACATTTTGGTGTGTGATCCATCAAGTTTCTACATCTAATACAAGTACTTTTAATACTACTACTGTGGGGTAATGGCCCTGTGGGAATGGACGCATCTTGAGGTGGGCGTATCTGTTGGAAATCGTTGGTTTGACTCGCGCGATTTAATGCGGGTGGACCCGTGCAGTCGGGTGCAGAATAGGGCTGTTCTCACGGTTGGAGCTCACAGGTGCTGTCAGAGCGAACGTTGACGAGCACCGGGTCAAGAGGTCAGAAAACATGAGTGAATGAAATGTTTGCGCATGAGTGTCGCACGTGTGGATCCGTGACGTCACTCGTTTTTCGTGAGAAGCTGAGAGTTTTGCCAGTCTGGGTTTTGGAGGCGAGCCTATCGGACGTGATTTTTACCATGTAGTCTGCAACATAATTAGGGGAATCAATTCCCTAAGAAAATACAGGCGAAAGATCTCTTTTCCCCCCTCCACGAATGGTTAAGGACTTAATTGATAAGTAATTACGAAAGCAGTAATTTGCTTTCTCTCTCGACGTTAGTGAATATCTCCAAGCCGATAGATAACTAACGCCTGAAATAAAACAGAAATTAAGTTTAAAAGATTGTTTGTCTTCTGAGTCGGTCATGGAGCTTTTGTGTTGCAGCGGCGTGGTTCACGGCAGAAAGTAAGAAGAAAGAATTCAACCACTAGACGACGCACCTCTCTACGCGACGAGGAAAGATTGAAGGTGCGATAAATTTAAAGGTATGCAAATTATATGATTTTTGGTGTTAAAAAAATGTCGAGTGTTTAAACGAGAACTGCCACTGCCCGAATCGGGACGAGTATACAAAACGAGAAATGCTGCGACCCAATCAGGGGTATGTAACACTACTACTGCTACTGCTGCTGATAATAATACAAAATTATGAGCTAAAAATATAAAGCTAAAAGTATGAAATATATATTTTTTTTAAATTAGCCGTGAAATATCATAGCAATAAAATAATAGTTATAATGAAACGTGTGCTGAGGCGGAAAGTTGGAATTAAAAGAAATAATAATAAGACTAGCGGGACCCCATGGAAATTTCACGGTGCTTTCTACATCAATCTGTATAATTTACTGTTTATAATAATAATATTTCTTTTGAAATATTAAATTTCTGTCAGAGACAATACGATTAAGAATTCTCGTTCTGTAAAAATATTTGTCATTGTCAGCTAAATATTCTTTTAATAAATAAAACGAATATGTCTTTTCTTTATTTATTTATTAAACTTTGTAGCAATGTAATTCTTCAAAAAAATTATTCTGTCTTATTATCGTAAAAATAATTGGAGGCTAAATATGCTTTAAATCAATAATACAAATGTTATTTTTTTTAAATGTATTTATTTAAAATTTCACAGTTTTAGTCGATGAGACGACATAATTTGATTTTGGAACAATTAATTTTAAAATGGGTAAAGTCTGAATTATTTACCTTAGCGACATCAGATTAATTCACCAATCACCATCTCCCTTTCTTTTAGATGTGTGTGATAGTGTACGTATGAACATGAAATGCCTCAGCATATTATTGATGAAGCAAAACTAGTAAGAAAACAATATGTCAATATAAAGGAAACTATATTCTGTGTTCAACGCTCTGGAAAATTTCCAATAAAGAAAGTGTTGAAAATTGATTTGATATTTAGCGATGTATGTTTTCGCTTCAGTGACGAATCAATATCCAGCCTCTCGTAATTCAACTTTTCAGTTTGCAAAGGTCAGAATTTGTAAACAACAAAAAAACAAAATTCTACTCCTATACTACTACTAGTGTGATCTTGCGTTTTTGTGTATGCCCTGCACAGGTTGTGATCGTCCACTTGCTGTCTCCGTCTTTTTTTTTTTTTAACTTTTATTTGCCACTGAGACGTAAGAGGGCCATTGTGATTAGGGGCCAGATTTATAGTAGATATCCTAAGTGGGAGTTGTGCAGGAAGATGCTTGTTCATATTATATTTACATTTATGCATGTCGGTACAATCAGGGTAACAGGGAGCAGGGAAGAAATTTCAAAGGCCAGCGATCAGATGAAAAGAAGCTATTAAAGTAGATAGTTTTCTAGCATCTGGAGACCACTACAGTGAAGGGGTGCGATTCGATGCTTGGTTTTTAACATTGGTCGCAGTGTCAATCATGTGATCTCAGTCACTGCTGTAACAAAAGGATTTTACTTCCAAACAAAATCACAACCCAAGTTTAAAACAAGTAACGATGTTTTATTTTGAGCGGCTTTAAAATGACACTTGATTTCTCTACCAAACGACAGACTTGCAATCAGAACTCTGAGCCTGATCGAATCGAAACATCTTCCGATGAGCAGGATTCACAGCATCCTTGCCAGCTGCCTCAAATACCAAACCCCTCTCTGCCCGTTTAGCTGGAATATATATAGATATCCAAAGAGCCAAATACGTCCTGAGATGGAGTACTGTTGCCACATGTTGGGAGGTGCCGCTCAGAGCACTCTTTGCTGCCTTGACAGAGTACAAAACCGACTTCGAAATCTAGTGGGCAATGTTGTCCTTTTCTTCTCCTTACTACCTCTTTCTCACAGAAGAGACGTTGCTAGTCTTTCTCTACTCTGTTGTAATTTTCATGGCAGGCGTTCGACTGAGCTTCAATCTCTGGTCCACTTCTGTAAAACATTCACAACAAAAACTCGTCTAGTTTCAACTACTGTCAATAATTTCTCTTTCTCTCTCTCTCTCTCCCTAAAACTAAACAAAACTTCTATCAGCAATTTCCCTAGAAATACCCATCTGTGGAACACAAACCATGGGGCTGCTTCCCAGCTGACTACAACATTGTTGTTTTCAAGTTCAATGTAAACAAATTCTTGTTGAGCCGTCCTCTTAAATAATCAAATTCTGTCCAATTACCAATTATCATAGTGTTGTCTTACCGTCCACCTCACACTCATTAACCTTTACCTTCGAGTGGCCTTTTGGCCTTGATAAGTGATGACACCTTAGTAAAAAAAAAACCCACTCCTCCCAACAAGCAGGGTTCATGGCTTGCTTGCCAGTTGACTCAAACGTCAAATCCCCTTTTCTCTGTTTTTCTCAGATGTATATATATATATACATTTTTATTTATACAAACATTATTGGTTACATATGTGCATACATGTTTAAATTGTCCTGACTCTCTATTGCAGAGGACAACCACATATGTAACCAATAATGTTTGTATGAATAAAATTTATACTAAATACAGCTCTGATTGTTATTGAGCACTTTTTATAAACACTGGAGTTTCAATGGATTAACATCTATAGAAACAAATATAATACATGTACTAATATATATATATAAATATATATATATATATATATATATATATATATTAAAATTAATATCTGTATGATTTTTCTACATTGTTTCATCATCCTGAGGAAGTCTTTCAATAAAGACGAAACGTTGATGAATACATAAATAATATAGTTTTTGGCTTTCCTTTTTCATTATTTTTCATGTGGGCATCCTGTGGTCTACCACACAGCATGACCACTTGAAAATTATCGGCTATTTAATCTATGGGCATAAAAACAGGCTTAGCAGAGTATCAATAATCTGGAGTGGACATCATTTCTATAGAATCGCAAGTGGTCTGCTTTTTCTGCACAAACCCTTGTTTTCAAGAAGCCATTATCTTTTCAAAGAGACTAAACAATGTCTTTGATGGTCTCTTCTCTAAGCTAAATATTTTTCCCCATTGCAGGACTGTCGTTTGTAACATGCATCTTTGCACTACCACTACACATGCAGCATTGTGCAGGTTTACATTAGTAATATTGCTAATACTTAACACAATGAACATTTATAGGCTCCTAAATTGATTGACTGGTCCATAACTTCAGGCATGTAATCTCTACTTTTTACCATATCAATATGACTGTTTTGAAGTATTTGGGGCTTTGATCTCTTACGATTATTAAAGATTCTGGGTGAACTCTTTCTAGGACAAGTATTTCTTCCTCTTCATTGGTTTAACGTTCATTTTACATGCTGGCATGTGTTGAATGGATTTTAGGAATTGACTTCCAAACTAGCCTATCACTGGCTCGGTCTTTATTTATCACCCTTTCATTAAAGTCTATTCTTATCACTTCCTCCCATGTTTTCCTTGGCCTTCCTGTGTTAACTGAACCTGCTACCTCAACTGTTCTACATCTACTAACCCCAAAACTCTCATCCATTCTTTCAATGTGGCCATACCATCGAAGTCTGGTGTTCTGCACACACCTCCCTATACTGTTTAGATTTAACCTTCCTCTGAGATCATCAGATCTAAACCTGTTTCTAAGGCTAAAATTACACATCCATTGTATCATTCCTATATCATTTACCTCCATGCAATGCATGTCCTCAACCCTCACTGACCAGGTTTCACTCTAATATACCATCACATTGCATACACATGCCTGGAGGGTGACAGTGGCTAAGTGGTTAACAACACGGATTGAAAACCTGGGTGTGCCAAGTTCGAATCCAGTTTGTTCCACAAAAACACTTTCACTTAGGATGTTGGCAACCTTCATGTGGTTCCTCCTGCAAGTACCCGATGTCTTTCTAGAAAAAATTCTGACTAGAAAGATATCGGGGAAACCAATGCCAACAATAGAATCATCTGATTCATACGAAACCAATGAATACTCATGCCTGATAGACACTTTCCTTGGTCAACAGTGGTAACACTCTGTTGGTTAGTAATGGCAGAAGTTCCCTGAACTTACGCCATCCACTCATAATTCTTGCAATCACACTAACACCTGCTCCACCCTGTGCTCCAATGGTATCACCAAGGTAACAAAACTTCTGAACAACCTCAATAGCTTCACCATCCAAATATATTTTCTCCACATCTGAGTTCTTATCCGTCTCCATTGTTTTGCCCTTCTTGCACAAAAACTGGTTATTATTTCTCATTAACTACCAGTAATTCCACTGTACTTCTTGTACACCAAATGTTTACAAGTACCACAAAAAATTGAGTTGCATCCGATTTTCTTTGCACAAACTGAGCAAGGGAATTGTCCTCTTTCTGGAGACTTTCCAACACTACAACCACTGATCATCACTTTGGTCTTGATAACATTCACTCTCAGATCTTTACTTTCCAAAGCATTCCTCCACATCTTTAACTTAGCAAGTAGACCTTCTATTGTTTCACAGGCAAGCACTAAATCACCAAGCATCTCTTCCGGACAACCCGTACAAATCTCTCTGGACAATGCTACAACCTGGGACATGTATTCAAACTAGTACTATAATATAAGAATATAGAATAAAATTTCCAATAAAGGAACTCCCAAGTATTTTAGGGGTCTGGTCTTTTGTAGTTATTAATGTTTCCAAATGTGTCCCATTATTAAGAAAGTACCCTGGGATGAGTATTCCAGCTAGTATTTTATAATCTTTAACTTTCTCCAGCTTTCCTGAACAGTATCCCAGTCTAATAATACTGAGGGATGTAAGCGGCCAATGGCAACAAAATATGAAATTGAAATAAATTTCCCAACGTAGGGGGCAGGGCTAGGGTGTTCACTCATAATCTCCTAAAAAAAAGTAAAATCTCATTTTTTTTAGGGGGGGGGGGGAGATTTAGCGAAGGGTGGCAATACTTTTTTTTTTCATACTGAAAGTATCGACTGATATGTTTTAAAGGAGACAGGAAGACATTCATTGATGAAGTCTTCTACCTTCCATTTGAAGTATGGCAAAATTAATATTTTCAGAGAGAGGGAAAAGGGAGGCGAAGCAAGGCAAGACAAAACGTGACAGAGAGAGGAAGAAGAAGAGAGAAAAAACAGGAGAAGAGAAAGGGAGATAAAGCGAGAAAGAGAAAGAGGAATAAAAAAGCAAGGACGTAAATATCTAGTGATTTGGCTTTTTCTTATAAAAAAAAAAGAAGCAGAATTCCGCCTTTTCTGAATTACAAAAAATCACTTTTCTGAATACTAAATCAGTTTTGATGTGAAAAATTAGCAGGGGAATTTTCCTCTTTCTGAAGACATTCCAAGACTACAATCTGCGAAAAGTATACCAACTAGTACTATAATATCAAAGGAACAAAATCCTCCGATGTTAAATGCAGTGGAAACTTTCCAATAAAGGAACTCTTAAAGAGTCATTTGATATTTCGAGATATTACTTGTTTCTCTCTAGTTACAAATCAATACTCGGCCTTTCAGAAACAACTTTCCACTTTATACGTCAAAATTCACCGATTTGTAAAAAAAAAAGATTTCCGTTTCTTTCTCTTAGTAACTCTTTCTTATTTCTTTTAAAAATCAAATCAGCAGATGTATACAGCTGTAAACATGTGCAATGCTGCCTGTTTTGTAGGGGTGCATAGTTGCAATGCATGCAGACGACAGGCCTGCAATGGGAGAAATATTTAGTGCTGGTGTACTTTTGTAGTCCCCAATTTCTGGCCTCATTCACATGCCCCTTTTCTGAATTTGTGGCCAACGGTCATAAGCAACATTTTAAGCGTAATTTAGACGGTTTATTCGAATTATTTGATGGTTTTCAGTCATCAAGCAAAAATTCGATTTTTAATCGATATTTAATTTTCATTTAAAAAAATAATCCAAGCAAATTGCAATACATTTTAATTATAAAATGTTTTAATTGAACCTTTTTATATGCAATCAATACTCAAGGTTATTAAAAGCTGATGTCAAAGTTCAAATTTGATAATTAATAAAAAGGTGTCCATAATATTTAATAATAAAATTTTCCTGAAAAAGATTTCATGTGGCTTAATAATCTTCAACCTTCAGATGACTATCACTTAATTTTACTTAGTACTATATCTACTGCGCCATGGATCCTTGCAGACAGTTCTAGTATGAATTTTGGGAGCCTTAAACCTATTCTTGTTTTTAATGTGTAGTCTTACTACTTATCACTATACAGGGTGATTCATAAGTCACTTAGCTATTTATTTTTGAAATTCTAAAGTTAAAAATTACGGTAATACAAAACAGAAAGTTTATTCAACAAATTCATTTATGGGAGTTTAAAATTACAGCAAATTTTCAAAATTTCCACCTTCGTTCTGCATGCATAGCTCCATTCTTTTTTGCAAGGAATTTACGACTCTTTGTAGCATATTTGATTGATTATGAAATAAATATATATAGAAACAAATATATAAACGAACACATTTAAAATAACAAATAGCAGTAATTAGAGAGTAAGATAACAATTATCAAAAGTTCATAGTATGTTTGTGCTTCATATGGTAATCATTTTAAATAGCTAAGTGAAGTGACTTATGAATCATCCTGTATATCACTACTTTTATTACTACATATCACTGTGTGTGTATATATATATATATATATATATATATATATATATATATATTTATGATATTTAATTTTCATTTAAAAGATGATTCCAGAAAATTGTAATACATTTAAATTTAAAAAAATTTCAATTGAACCTTTTTACATATAATCAATACTAAAAGTTATTAAAAGCTGATGTCAAAGTTCAAATTTGATAATAAATACAAAGGAGACTAAAGGTGTTCATAATATTTAATAATAATTTTTTTCCTAAATAAGATTTTATGTGACTTAATAACCTAATAAAAAGATTCAATTGAAAAAATTTATAATTAAAACTTATTACAATTTTCTGGTATATTTTTTTAAAATGAAAATTAAATATCAAGTAAAAATAGAACTTTCACTTGATTACTGAAAACCATCAAATAATTTGAATAAACCGTCTAAATTACATTTAAAACGTTGTTTATGACCGTTGGCTATGAATTCGGAATAGGGGCGTGTGAATGAGGCCAGAAATTCGGGACTACACAAGTACACCAGCACCAAATATTTAGCTAAGAGAAGAGAGACCACCCAAAAAATCGTCTGACTTTTGAAATAGTAATGTCCTCTGCTGTGATTATGACCCACTTGAGATTTTCCAAAAGTAATGTTCATACCAGATGGTGGACCTCATGGTCAGTTTGTTTTTTATATCTATAGATTAACAGCTGATAATCTCGAGTGGTCTTGCGATGTAGTCAAAGTGATATCTATATATATTCCAGCAGACGAACAGAGGGGGTCAGTTGGGTTTCTGTGGTTCTCAGAAACAGATAAGTCTTTGTGCCCTAAGCTAATGGATTGGGAGATAAGTTTGTCTTGATTGGCAGGTCTGTTGTTCAGTAGAAGAAAACAAGTATCATTGTAACGTCTCTCAAAATAAAACATTGTTACTTGTTTTAAACTTGAGTTTTGCCTCTGTTTTGAGGGAGAATCCTTTTGTTATAGCAGTGACACAGACCACACGATTAAAGGCTCTGCCCATCAGCTCTCACTTTTTTATGTCCATAGATTAATAGCTTATGAGAATGGTGATGGGATAAAATATCTGGGATTTGACCACTCAAAATTTGATTTCTCCACTTGAAAAAGTGAGTGTCTCTTTAAGGCGAGGTTCCACATTGTGATTGCAAGCCAAGCCACATTGAGCCTGACTTTATGTCACATCTAGCCCTCATGGGAAGGCAGGTAAACAATAACTTACTGTTCAATTTTTGAAGGCTAAATCAGTTTGCTATGTAAGTGTAACGTAAAATGCCCCATCCCCCACCCACCCACTTGAAGTCTAAAAGCGGCATTTCTAAGATTATTTTAGCTGAAGTGATATCATTGGAGCACAGGTACTAGTGTGATTGCAAGAATTAGTAGTGGATGGAGTAAGTTCAGGGAACTTCTGTCATTACTAACCAACAGAGCGTTATCACTGTCAACCACGAGAAGAGTGTATCAGGCATCCCTGTGCCTGTTTTACAAGTACTTCCACTGAATGTGCTCTGACGAACTCACTGCACTTGTAAAACCCCAACAAAATCCCACCCTTTCACTGAAGAGATCCCTAGATGTCGGGAGATTTTCTACTCTGATAGCTTCTTTTCTCGGATCACTTGCCTTTGGAATTCCCTCTCTGCTCCCCGTTTTTCTGATTTTACAAACATGTTGAAATTTAAATGTGATGTGAACAAACATCTTGCTGCCCAGCTCCCCACTAAGGCTGCCTCCCCCCAAAATCTGATTCCTATCACAATCGCCCTTTACGCTTACGTGTCAATTTGCCTTGTTTGGTGTTAATAAAAGTTTTTAAAAAATAAAAAATTTAAAAAAATAAATACCCCGATGCTAGCAGAGGCAACAGCTCACAAAATTAAGCCCATGCTGCCTTCATCCCCGTGGTCGTACCGATTATTATTGTTATCATTTTTAAGCCAACTTGTTCAAATTTTAGGTGTGTGTATGTTTGTAGTATACAGTATAATCACGTTGATACACCGGTTTTCATTAGCTCACCAAGGTTAAGCAACGTTAAGCCTGGTCAGTACCAGATAGGTGACCATTTGAGAATACTAGGCCCTGTATGTCATCCCCCTTGACCGGGATATACATCCTGCTGGGGACCACTTGTTAATTTGATATTCTCCAGAATCTTCCTTTTTTAGTAGAAGTTGGCTTAGCCCGGCCAGAGTGAATAGGACACTAGTTACTACCAGGGTGCGTGTGTGTGTGTCTATGTGTCTGTGTGTGTGTGGAGGGGGGGGGGGTCTAGTTTGTTATGCAGCTGGTAGATCTCACGGTAATTTTTTTTTTGTACTAATGAGTTACCACATATTAAGGCCAAAAGCCACTCGAGGATAAGAGTTAATGAAATGGATGGATTGTCAGTTGAAAGATGAAGAGGATCAAAAATAATGAATGGAATTAACAAAGTTTGATTAGTTATGATTTTATGACTAGTGTTTATTGACATTTGATTTGAAGATGACCATGTAAGAGTCTACAGGGAGGCAGTCCTGTGGCAATGTGTTCCAGGGTGGGAAGTTCTTGGAAAGAAACTCAGTTCATGGAAATTCTGTTTCATATTAAGCAGATGGAGTAAAAAAGGTAAGTTCTTTTATTTGTTTTTGAAATTAACAATCAAGATGAGAATATTAAATTTTTTGAATTTTTATTTTTAAGATAAGGATTGATAATATGTATTATTTGGATTGTTCGGACTATTGCTCTCATCTTGGGTGTTGTTCTCACAATGTTTTGGTTGATATAACCTCCGATCTTCTTCAGGTGTATTTTGACAATGGATGTTATTGGTGAATAGTGGAAAAATGTTTTTGTTCTTTTTTCACACGCACCATCGTCGTTAAGATTTCAAAATCTGTGATGTACTTACGACCATCATCATTAAAATTTCAAAATCTGTGATGCACTTTCGACCATCGTCATTAAAATTTCAAAATCTGTGATGCACTTTCGACCATCGTCATTAAAATTTCAAAATCTGTGATGCACTTTCGACCATCGTCATTAAAATTTCAAAATCTGTGATGTACTTACGACCATCGTCATTAAAATTTCAAAATCTGTGATGCACTTTCGACCATCGTCATTAAAATTTCAAAATCTGTGATGCACTTTCGACCATCGTCATTAAAATTTCAAAATCTGTGATGCACTTTCGACCATCGTCATTAAAATTTCAAAATCTGTGATGCACTTTCGACCATCGTCATTAAAATTTCAAAATCTGTGATGCACTTTCGACCATCGTCATTAAAATTTCAAAATCTGTGATGTACTTACGAAAACGGAAAGGGCATAGAGTAGTTTCCATTTCTGTATTAATTCAGGTCCATACTTTAAAGTTTTGGAATTTTTGTTTTTGAGAGTAGAATTAATAACATGTAAAAATACACCTGAAGACGGTCGGAGGTTATATCGACCAAAACGTTGTGAGAACAACACCCAAGACAAGAGCAATAGTCCGAACAATTCAAATAATAAAAGATGAGAATAGTAGTCCGATTAATCCAAATAATTCAAATTATCAATCCTCATCTCAAAAATTCCAAAACAATAATTCTGAAAGTGTGTAATGGTGTAATTAATATGAATGGACCGAACATCAGGGACCAGTATTTTCTTTACTTAGTCTAGAAAAATTAAAAAAACATTCTTAATCTGTATTACAAAATCAGGCTCCAATCTTTAGTTCCTCCTCGTAAAACATTCACAGCAAGAACTCATCTTCCTACCACAATGAAAAAAGACTTTCCTTTCTCCCTCCATGTGCCTAGCATCAGGCAAAATTTCCATCGACAGAGCTTCTTTGTAAGGACTTCCTATCTGTGGAACACATTACTGTGGGATTGCTTCTCTACTGATTACAACTTGGTCGTCAACAAATTCTTGTCATAGACCGCTCCATTGTTTATACCATTGACCAATGTCAGTACTCCCATAATGTTCCTCATCTTTCAGCTGGCAATCATTTTGTCTAATTAACATTTGCCCTTTAGTGGCTTTTGGCCTTGATAAGTGATAAGCCAAAAAGTAAAACAAAAAGTTTATAAATTTTAATCAATAGACGAAAAAACCAATGGACTGACGAACGGAGCATTTAAAAATCTACTTAAATCCAAAGTTGCGGTTGGTATAAGGTCTGACTCCAACTCCAAGGAATCCAAAAATTCTAACTCCGACTGACTCCAAGAATTCCAAATATCAAACTCTGACTCTTTATTTCAAAGTCTTCCAATAATCAGACTTTCTATTGATTCTTCGGAGATCAAAAAATCTGACTGACTTTGACTCCTAGCATTCTTACAAGTTCGACTCTGGCTTCTTCCAAAACCTCAAACTCTCTCCGACTCCTCAGCCCTGCTTGAAACTATTTGTTCAGGCATAAAAACTTAGAATGAAGTTGCTGGCAGCATAATATTAACCAAATATGCAAAGACGATGAATTTGTATTGGTTTGGTAGAATCAAGTGACGTATATAGAAGTTTTAAGATATGTATATTTAGGCAGCATTTTCTCTGTAATACAAGTGTTGTTGAATATGACACACAACTTGTCTGGATATCCTTTTGTGGATCCTTATCATTTGCCGAATCAGGGTCTTTGTTTCGGTGGAGAATTGGCCGATAAATCTGCCATAACTGTAGGTGTCCCAAGTACTTTCAGGCCCATCAGGGGCCATCTTGAGGGGAATCAGGTAAAGACCATGGTGTTAGTGCTAATATTAACAGCTAGTTTTGGCGGGAATTATAATATTAATACGGAACTAACGTTAGAACTATAAACATTAACATAGTGTTAAAAGTTAATTCTGTTAATGGCTGTTTTTTTTGTTATGATGTGTAAGGCTTTTAATATATAGAGTTTTTGTTTATTGTTAGTGTGTTCTAATAGTGTGGTGTTTTTTTTGTTATGATGTGTAAGGCTTTTAATATATAGAGTTTTTGTTTATTGTTAGTGTGTTCTAATAGTGTGGTGTTTTCTACTAAGATTTTTAAAATTGGGAGCGGTGTCAGGAATGCTGATTAGTAAGGTGCTGAGCTATGGTGCTGGTAGAGGATAAATGCATTGTTAATCTCCTTGACAAACACCCTGAGTCGGCAAATGGAAAGGATTTACACAAGGATATCTAGACATTAGCTGTCTGTCATATTCAACAACATTTGTATAAAAGAGTTTTAAGATATAGACATTTGCATTTTGGTACTTAACTTGGAGATGATGCAATTCAGATGCAACTCAAAGTTCAGGAAAATGAATCTCTTGTTAAGTTAATAACATATTTTAAGTTAAAATGGTATACAGCTATGGTGAAGGTGGTTAAGTGGATAACGACACGGACTGAAGACCTAGGTGTTCCAAGTTCGAATCCAGTCGGTTCCACAGTACCACTTTCACTTAGGGATGTTGACAATCTTCTCGTGGTTCTTCCCGTAAGTACCCGATGTCTTTCCAGAAAGATTTTCTAACTAGAAAAACGTCGGGGAAACTAATGCCAACACCAGAATCATCTGATTCACACCAAAGAAGAAGAAGAAGCTATGGTGTGACATCACTTAGAATTTGCATTAGTAGTCTAGAACCCCCATCTTGATCAGAAACTGTTCCGAGACGTGCAACCAAGCGAATACTCTCCACCAAATACCATATTCTGAACACCTTGCTTATCTGGGCTTCGATTTATTCAAGCAGCAATGTCTAGCAACTATCTTAGTAAAAGGAGCAAAGTGTAGTATCTATTCTGATACTACACTTCATCTTTTCTGTCCTCATTCAGTGAAAGAGAAATCCTTCTAGAATGAGGCAATTTTAATTTTTGTTCCAATCCAGAGTGCCTCTTTTTGGGGGAGCTGAATTTTGCTCACATTAAAAGCCGACCTTGTGGTAAGGCCAGTGTAAAAAAAAAAAAAAAAAAAAAAACAACAACAACCCTGAGCACCTTTTTTGATGTCCATGTGTCTAACACACGTGGACACGCCTACAACGTCAGAAAAACAGCACGGCTCCCATGACTTTCGGAAACATTTTCTAATGCTCAGAATTGCTGAGGTATGGAACAAACTGTCTGCATTGGTTGTTGAGTGCAGAGCCCCTCATGGCCTCCAGTCAGTCTTGAGAGACAATGAATACCCTCCCTGTAAGGATGGCTGTGCATGAAATTGTGAAGCAAAGGTTGCGCAATCCACAACAACACCTCTCCTGAATCAGCATTGCTTGATTCTAGTGGCAAGGAAAAGTCCCGGACAACTGGAAACAATGCCGAGATAAGCAGAGAGCACATACAGCACCTGGTATTCCGAAATGGTTACCCATTTAGTACTGACCAGACTCAACGTCACTTAACTTCGGTGATGTGCCCTCCCTCCACACACACACATGCACGTGCACTTTTGATTAGTTGTAGTGCACCTGAGCACTCTACACAATGATTCCATTATTATCATGATTATGACTCACAGGTCAATATTTCAACCTTGTTTTAAAATGTTATCTTATCTGTTGGTCAGTTAGTCTGTTTAATATCTCATCTAACATATAAAGTTATCTTGTTGGATTTTAGCATTTAGACCCATTCTATCACACTGATATTTGATTCTGTCTAATCATTATGTCTTTTTTTTTTCTTCCAGCATGTATTTTTACAATACCAAAATGTTTTTGGCTTTAGTTTGTTGAAAGAAAAATTTACTCCGGTTAGGAAGACTTTTACGATAGCAACAATTTTAAATAATGAATCGAATAATGTAAAGGTGATAAATCTTTGCAGCTTAAAATATGACTTATCTCCCTTACATTATTTGATTCCTTGAATTTCCGTTTTTTCTTAAGACTCCTAAGCTTAAACCTTAAATTGTAGACATTTTCTTGAATCAGAACCATGTAATTGATTTTGATCAAAATTGGAATAAGAATTCTAGTCGCAAGAATCATAGCATAATATCTTGGTTTCTAATCTTTGTGAAAGGGCAGAAAAGTGTATTCTTATATATATATATATATATATAGATTTAGATTTTTCACTTATAAAATAGATCATTCAGTGAAGACCGGGGTTGTTCCAATAAAAACAAGCTCGATGATACTCGATTACAGAGTACAGAGCATTTATAGGTGATTTTATGAAGGCTTACCAAAGAATTCCTTTCAGGACACCAACGATCGCCATTAAAGAAATTTTTTCTTACAAATATTATTTATTCAAATTAAATGTTTTTTCCTACACGTGTTTCACTACCAAGCAGTTACTTGCTTAGCAGATCATCAGGGAAATTAAATGTCTGGAATATATGGAATGTATATATATACATACATATATACATATATATATGTATATATATACATATATGTATATATATACATACATATATGTATATATATACATACATATATGTATATATATACATACATATATACATATATGTATATATATACACACATACATATATGTATATATATACATACATATATGTATATATATACATACATATATGTATATATATACATACATACATATATGTATATATATACATACATATATGTATATATATACATACATATATGTATATATATACATACATATATGTATATATATACATACATATATGTATATATATACATACATACATATATGTATATATATACATACATATATGTATATATATACATACATATATGTATATATATACATACATACATATATGTATATATATACATACATATATGTATATATATACATACATATATGTATATATATACATACATATATGTATATATATACATACATATATGTATATATATACATACATATATGTATATATATATATACATACATATATGTATATATATACATATACATATATACATATATGTATATATATACATACATATATATATACATATATATACATACATATATGTATATATATACATATACATATATACATATATGTATATATATACATACATATATATATACATATATGTATATATATACATACATATATATATATATATACATACATATATATACATATGTATATATATACATACATACACATACATATATGTATATATAAATACATACACATACATATATGTATATATATACATACTTACACATACATATATATACATACATACACATACATATATATATACATACATACACATACATATATGTATATATATACATACATACACATACATATATTTATATATATACATACATACACATACATATATGTATATATATACATACATACACATACATATATGTATATATATAAATACATATATATATACATATATGTATACATATACATACATATATGTATACATATACATACATATATGTATACATACATATACATATATGTATACATATACATACATATACATATATGTATACATATACATACATATACATATATGTATACATATACATATATATATACATATATGTATACATATACATACATATATACATATATGTATACATATACATACATATACATACATATATGTATACATATACATACATATATGTATACATATACATACATATATGTATACATATACATACATATATATACATATATGTATACATATACATACATATACATACATATATGTATACATATACATACATATACATACATATATGTATACATATACATACATATATATACATATATGTATACATATACATACATATACATACATATATGTATACATATACATACATATATGT